>CM076571.1:289812820-289926876 GCA_034641835.2 Pinus albicaulis | reverse complement strand
TTGTGCTAGGCCAAACGGTGGACGACCTGCATTGGAAAGTGTTTGCTGACCAATATTGAGGCCCCACCCAGGTTCGAAACTCAGTTAACCCACCTCATGAAAGGGCAAGCGGCTCAGTGTTAGAGCAATCCAATCAGCCAGGGACTTTAATGTTTTAGAAATGTTTCAAGTAATAGAGAATAGTTAATTATACAGTGATATGTGGTTTAACGATAAGTTTCACTGGGTGAAACTAATGAGACCATGGTTCAAATCCCATTGAGAATATGGCCTCACTGGGTGAAACTAACGAGACCGCGGTTCAAATCCCATTGAGTATATGGCCTACTATGATCTCGCCTCAAGGAGTAGACTCCCCATTTCCTAGTCTCCGCTCTTGCTAAATCATAAGATCTGGTATATCTAGCTTATATATGGCTTACACGTTGCTGGATATACTCTTGGTGTTATAAGGATCTTGCTAAATCATAAGGTCTGGTATATCCGGCTTATATCTGGCTTAGAGGTTGCTGGATATACTCTTGGTGTTATAAGGCAGCCACAAAGGTTGATCCTGAACCTCCCCCGGATTAGTCCAAGGAAGAAAGTTTTTGTTGAGCAATATTGAGGCCCCACCTAGGTTTGAAACTCAGTTAACACACCTAGCGTGTATGTGGGCAGTTGCATAATGCATTAGGTTCAGGAGTATAGGGTCAATCCCTCAGACATGACCCTGTGCCTCCTCAGAGACAGGCAGTAAGTTTAGGAATTCTCCTAATACCCAAAAAATAAAAAATAAAGGAAAAAGAAAGAAATTCTCCTAATACTGAAAATAAAATAAATAAAAAATAAAAAATAAAAAAAAGGAAAAAGAAAGAAATTCTCCTAATATTGAAAAAAAGGGAAAAAGAAAGAAATTCTCCTAATACTGAACAACAACAACAATAACAAAAGAAATAGAAATAAAAATGAAAGTAGTAATTATCGATTCTCGTGATAAAAAAAAAAAACGAAAAGAGAACAGACAATAGTTAATTAGTAGTTTCCAACTTTTCACTAGCATGTCCTAACATTTTTTGATCTATATGCAGAAAGACTTTGACTTCAGGATGACTCAAGGGTTGCTTTGTGAAAGTTTACTTGCATGCCAAAAACTGTTCTAATGTCAACCAACATGGATAAAACATGATCATAGAGAGATAAATCTGATAAAACTTCAACAAAAAGCATTGATGAAGTTCACACTCGACAACAAGACTGGCGTGGGAAGAAACATCTAAAGCAAACTTTTTAAGGTTCCATATTTCCACTCCTTAATGATAGGTTTAATAAAATAATCAGTTCTTAATGAAGGTGCTACCTCCCCGTTAAGTTATAATCTTCCGTTCCCACATTTTAAGAGTAAAAGATAGCATCTCAAGGCACTGGGGCTGTTATAAGTGAAATTGTAAGTAGATAGATTGTGATGTTCGGAATTTCTAAGTGACTGGTGTGGACTTCTTAAGCCATGGGTGGTTATTAAGCATGGAGTTAAGCTTGAACCCTGGGGTTTTCCAGTTCATAATTAAGATAAAATCTATTCAATGGCCAGAAATTGAAAATTCAGAAGTTGCGTGAAGAGAAACATAGAAGAAGCACCTGGAAAATAGTCTTGGAGAAGAAAGTGTACCCGCAACAGAATGAGCATCGACTCATGCTCAATTTCCAAAGGCCAAAATTATAACCAGTATGTATGGTAGAAGCTGGGAGAAAAACAGTGAATTTTTCCACTAAATACAGTTTCAAATTAATCACTGGCATGGTGCTAACTTTGTTAGAGGTAACATATAGGAGATTGAAGTTTAAAAGACAATACACTTTAATGAATTAGGGATTACCGTGGCATTAGAGGGCACATGCCAAATTACATTGTCATCTCCAAATGCACCCCTACGTAGTGTCCATCTGACACTTTGTGACTTGAACCTTTAAAATGCTTGCTCAGCCACTTCATCATTCAAGATTTATTGTGAGAGTATGATGGTACAATGTGACCTGCATGTCCCAAATAACATGAGCCAACAATGAAAACCATAATTAAATTATTAATGCCTTACTAATTTAATCCTTGAAAAGATGAAAAACATGAATCCAAGAAAGAAAATGATAAGGTTCTCATTAACCAACTATTATATTTATAGATATGGCAGAATTGTTGATTGGTTGTTTCAGAATTTAAAGCATTTTACTTATTCTCTCAAACATATGAAAAGACACTAAAATTACCAAGGTCATATTTCAACAAAAATCTTGCAGAAAATCAAATTGCAACTATGAAGATATTGTTCTAAATTTTAAAAATTATAGTAATAAAATCCATCTTCAACATGACTTAACATTTTATATCATATTAGAAAAATTTTGAGTCAGGGAACAAGTACAAAGTTCAGAGTTAAAATATTTGCATCAAGGACAAGGAGATATCATATACAACTTTCTGAGTTGAGGTTATCACTAGAGAACATAGTCTTGAGTCTTAAACCAATACTTAATTAGGGACTTATGGAAATAAATGGGTACAAAATGTGAATTCATCCCTCATGAGTCATGGCACACACACAACTCCTAAGGCTTTACAACAACTGCAGTTGCACCCATCACACTACCTTTTTAGGCTGAATTGTCCACACCTGAGGATTTGCAAGTTGCAACCACTACAGATGCACCCATCACATCACCTTTTTAGGTTGAATTGTCCACATGTCCTCCTTTTTAGGTTGAATTGTCCACATGTCCTAACCCACAGAAGATGTAGTTGAATAGTCTGTTGTGCTGAATTCCACAACTTTTGCCCACAACTGACCATAAGTCCTTGCATGTGATGAGTGCACCAGACATGTATCATGGGAGCCACAAAACCTGCAAACAAAATTATCCATAAGTCCAAAATGGGGAGGATGTAACTGGCAATAACAAAGCTGAGAAAAATTCTCCCTTGCAATGAAATTCCAGATGTGACTCCTCATGAACAGAGAGCCATTCTTATCAAAATATTCTAAGAGAAACATGTTTTAAAGCTAAATGTATACAATTCATTAACCGCCCTGCCATCCTACCATGTCATATCCCTTGAGCACCCCCCAACACAGTGACTCCCTTGGTAGAAAAGGCCAAATAACTAAATAAGTTTGCTCAAAAATGTAAAAACAACATCCAGATATGGGAAGAATACACCAATGCCCAACATGCTTGGGACTACCAGTTAGTAGCAAGGAGTTTCACACCTTTGGTCAAGATTCCATTCTCACAGGCTTCACCTATGGGAGATAGGAAGGGATTGAACTTATGGCATTGGGAGGTGATGAACCATGTGCATATATTGCAAACCCAAGCCTACCCTCATTCTCCTTGAGGCAAACACTACCGACCAAGTTCCATTCACATAGCTTTTACCCAGCACGTGGAGGTAGTCATTGAACTTACACCATCAGGAAGTGATTAAAGTCGTGTACATGTTATGGACCCAGGGCCACCCCGTGTTCTCCTTGAGGCCTGCCAAAATATGTTTTTCAAGCGGGTTGTGATCAAGTTGTAAATCAAATGTGTTATCATCATGGAGACTCAAGTGTAATCTCCCCTCAAGAACACGATGTCGTGATTTAATGTTGTCAATTTGTGTTATCGTCCGATATCTCATCAATAACTAAGCCTAGGCAGTTGGTCCTAGGTAATGTCCTGCATAATTTTGATGAAATAGATACAGCTTGGTCATGGCATTTAGGCCAAAAGTAGGCCCACTTCATTAACAAAGGCTTATTTACTAACCAAAATAAAAGGAATAATAACATACACGAAGAAGGTTCAAATTTGACACATTGCAAAGTATATTTGTTAGGCCTAAAATCATTCAATCCATGCATAGAATGGTATACCAAATAAAGCATTGGAATAGAATGCACATCGTACCATGTTTAAACCTAAGCAAGTGCAAAATCCTTCCTGTTCTTGTCTAATCAAGAGAGTCCACATCTTAAAGAGCTCCCCATTGATTTGTCAGATAATGTTATTCTAATGGGAGTGGCTGTGAAGAAACTGCCTTGAAAAGCATTCCAATGAGAAGACATACACATGGCACAACAAACCCTAGCATTTGGTCAAATGAGCACATTTCATGGGAACATTTTGGCTAGGAGGATGACAAAAGGCATCACGCAAAAGCTCTCCCCATTGTAAAGGCATGGATGGATTAATGGGAAATTCCCGTGAGCCTAGTTGAAGATTTCCTGGAGAAAGAAAGTTCAAGGATTTCTTTTGTAATATCAAGTTCATCATTGCATCCATATTGTTGTTTGTCTATTTTAGGAAATTCATTAAAATTTTCCCACAAAATTAGGCTTCATATTAGGGAAATGTCTGACATTTGAAGAAGGGCTTTGGTTGAGGTGTTCCTATCAATTTCCCTTGCCGATTACTATTAAGTTAGACAAATTACTGCTGTCATTTCAGTTCATGGTAGGACACATTTGCAGTTTCTAGTACAATCACCCCTTTTGTTGCCATGAATGTGTATTAAGGAACACCTTTGTAAGGGCCCTCTATGTAATTTCTGCAATCTGGAAAAAAAATTCATAGGTTGAGTTTTTGGCATGTTGTAACAGCACTATCGTGCCATCCACATTCACAATTTCAAACCCTCTGAAGGTTTCCACTTGAATCCATTTGCCCTAATTGGATAGGCACTAATCCCAGTGGGGATTACAAAAGGCATCACGCAGAAGCTCTCTCCATTGTAAAGGCATGGATGGATTAATGGGAAATTCCCATGTGAGCCTAGTTGAAGATCTACTGGAGAAAGAAAGTTCAAGGATTTCTTTTGTAATATCAAGTTCATCATTGCATCCATATTGTTGTTTGTCTATTGCTGGAAATTCATTAAAATTTTCCCACAAAATTAGGCTTCATATTAGGAAAAAGTTTGTCATTTGAAGAAGGGCTTTGGTTGAGGTGTTCCTATCAATTTCCCTTGCCAATTACTATTAAGTTAGACAAATTACTGCTGTCATTTCAGTTCATGGTAGGACACATTTGCAGTTTCTAGTACAATCACCCCTTTTGTTGCCATGAGTGTGTATTAAGGCGCACCTTTGTAAGGGCTCTCTATGTAATTTCTGCAATCTGGAAAAAAAATTAATGGGGTGAGTTTTTGGCATGTTGTAACAGCACTATCGTGCCATCCACATTCACAATTTCAAACCCTCTGAAGGTTGTCTCTTGACTCCATTTGCCCTAAATGGATAGGCACTAATCCCCACTAATCCCAGTCTTACATCACAATCTATGTCTAAATCTATCTCATATTTTAATTAAGGAAACCCCCCTTGTTCCAGGCGATAGACAGCTGAATGCAAGAGAGGACAATATTGTGGTGGCAACAAACAAACCCTCTTAGTTCCCCTAAAGGTTGTACATGTGTTTTAAGGCTTTACCACTTAAAGTGCAGGTTTGTGAGGTAACAAGAATCATCAATGTATCTTAGCATTTTTATAAATGTCAATGCTGGGCATTGACTTAGTTAGAAACAAGAAAGTTGAAACAAGCAGTCTTTATGTTAGATAGAAAAACAGCTCAGGATAGTAACCGTGGATTCACCCCTTCAATCTTTTAAAATATTAGAGTTTGTGCTTTGTTTTTGGTTTACAGTTTCATCATTACCATAGATCCATTTTAACAATCTGTGATACCAGTGCTTTAATGGTGTAAATTCAAAGAAAACAGATGACCACACTACATGGATGTGATCTTTCAAATCATATGACATCATCTTGAAAAGCAGAGGCAAAATAAGGATGGGTATGAGAAATGTCTTCTTTGTAATAGAATGGGTTAGACAGAATGATGGCCCACAAAAGTAAAAAACTTAAAAGAGTTGCAGGATGCTCTGCTTACACTCAAGGAGATACACATTTTCCTTGAGAGGGATCACTACAATGTGGTCCTTCAAGGGGAAATGACAGTTTGTAAGGAAATGGACTGCATTACAAGGGATGCCAGGGTGCATTCTCAACTATAGTGGATTTTTTGAAGGGGATGAAGGATCCAAATTCCAAAGTCTACTTTGACTACTTGAAAGGAAAAGTGACAGTTACAAGATTCTTCGTTTGCATCAGCAGGATGAATCTCTTGCAGAGGATCAAACAAAGGTCAAAGGCATGTTCCGATTGCATTTTCAAAATATTTTCTCTTAATGCTTTTACGGATCATGTGGTGGATGTCAGGAACGCTCATTGTAGAGTCATTCCATGCAAGATTTCTATCTATTGGTGTAGTGATTGAGTCAAATTGGATAGTGACTTCTCAAAAGAGAGGGGTTTTTTTAGCTCTTAGTTCTATGAAGAATATCAAGTCATCGGAAATGGATGGCCTTTGTTGTGATTTTTTCATCAGGAATGGATGGCCTTCATTCTGATTTCCACAAGGCCATGTTGAACACAATACAAGATTATTTCTATTGTTTGACAACTGAAAATTTCTCTTCTAAAAGGCTATCTAAATCTCTCAATCAAGGCCTTAGTAAACACATTACCAAGAATGTAGCTAGGGGCACTATTGGAGGTTGGAGCCTCAATACTTTCCTCGGTGTCTCATACAAGATCATGGCTAAAGCAATGGCTCTCAATTGCATGGAAGGTAGTTCAACAAGAGCAGACAGGTTTTGTACAGGGTCCAATTATTCTAGACACGTAATCTAGACTCGAGAGGCCTTGGAATGGGCTTGAGACAGTGGCTACCAGCCTTGTTTTCTGCAGATTGAAGCTTCATCACAGACATGTTAGTTTTTCTTGTACTACCGTCTGACCCCGCACTATTCATTCCAAACCGTATTGCCCTTTGGCCTTGCTGTTACTTGCTTTATCTACAATGTTCGGTCCTTTAGACCTTACATGAATGACATTAATTCCACCAAATAGGTTGTGAGCACTTCCCAATATTTCCTGCACAGATTTTAGATTGGCCATTTAAACATTAAACCTGACATACGGTTCGTCACGGAGAAGATGATTAAAGGTTTGGAGGATACCTGATAAACAGCTGCAAGGAACAATCCCATGTAGTACGGTTCTCCTTCACACAAATGGTGCACAGAGAGCACACTTTCAACCTTCCCACTAGGTCCAATAAAGTGTTCTATTTTTCCATCACTGTCACATGTCAAATCAGCCAAGGTTGCCTGTCTATTTGGCTTCTCATGCAATTGATGCAAAGGCATTATAGGGAAAACTTGATTTATGGCCCATGAATTAGGTATGGAACGGAAAATAGATAAGTTGATATGATATGTCGCTGCTAAATATTTCTTAAGCTTATCTACTTCATCTGGTAACTCAGAGTCTACAAAATTTTAAGACACTAAATGAAATAGAATCATAGACATCTTCAACTTGTTCCCTATGATCAAGACTTAGGAAACCAAGCTTAAATAAGCTATGGGCTTCTTTTTTTAACCAATTTGCATCATTGTAAGCTTCCTGTACATTTTGTTGGCAGATAGTTTTTTTGATATCATATAAATTTAATTCACCAGGATTGCAATCTTTCCGATGCTTTGTGTTTGTATGATATGGAACAACTGAACCTGCATGCAATTCACTTGAATGCAGATCCTCTTGAACAGTTGTACCTGAAGTTTGGACCACGATGTGTGGCCATGGTGAACACACTACTCTCTAATGCATCAACATTTCTCCTTGTTAGTAACTCATTATCCCCTGAAATTTTGCTAAATCAATCTATTTGTCAAGGGTGCCCCTTTGCCCCAAATTTGTATATTTGACAATGGATGCCTTGGCTCACCTATTTGAAGTTGCTGGCATTCAGGGGAAAGTGAAGGACATCTTACATCCTGATGGGTTAGACATGGTCAACAATCATTTTGCTAATGGATCCTTTATTTCTATGAGTGTTAAGCAGAGCTTGGTTGATGGTGCTCATACTTGTTTGCACATCTTTGGATCTACATTAGATGTTGTGGTTAGTGACCATGAGACAATTTTTTAGTTGTTAGAGTTAGACTCTCAGCCTACTAGATTCCCACAGCTCGGACTTATGTTCGACCGAGGGTAATTGTGAGGTATCTAGGCATTGCATTTGAAATTTTGAAGTGGGGCTTTCATCAGTGGCTATCCAAGATTGGTGTACCGTGTCTTCAAAAATTTTAGAGTAAGCATTGATTTTGGCATCATAAGGACCTCTCATTAGATGGGAAGTTGACAAGGGGGTTGGACAGATCCTCTATGCCTCACACGTTTATTATGTATCTTGTTGGTTGCCTAGTAAGACTCAATTTCAGCATTTAGAGAAGATCATGCAATCATACCTGTGGTAAAAGTATGGTGGGAAGGACAATATTCCACAAGGATGGGGGGGCTCATCCCTTGCCCAATGTGTTGAAAAATAACATTGCGACATCGAGGCCATTTTGCAGGTATGTGGGGTGGATCTTTAGTCAGTCCTTGCAGTAGTATCAACCACAAAGGCTTTAACCTTTGTTGCTTTAGCAGAATCTATTAACTCCAACTCTCAATGCAAGATGGGGTGTCAGTTGATTTAGAAGACAGGTGAACACACAAATTACACCATTTCTAATCTGTTTGGAAAGATAATCATGACCAGTATTTAGTTCTCCTTCAATGTCACGCTCACTAGTGTGCTGCCTTGTTTGGAAATTGTAGCTATCTGGTCCACTCTTCCTTCATTGGGATTTGGCAGTGATTGAGAGTCTCTGCTATGTTTTTCCTAGGAAGATTAAGTGTAAGTTAGCAAAAATTTAGTTATCTGTCTACTTTTTGTTCCATTTATCTGTTTACTTTTTGTTCCATGTGGTGTAATGAGGTACATGACTAGCTATTAACTGTGGATGAATTATTGATAAGAGATGGTCAATATTTATATTTGGTAACCTATACAGACTTCATTTCTGCTTTGCTAGTCATCATCAAAATGGAACCCCCAAAGGGAGGACAATTTAAGTCAAATTTTGATAAGGCTGCAAAAAGAGATCCCAGAAGAGCAGTTAGTGGAAGGGTAATAACAAGCAGGAATGGGGAGATGATTGCAGTATATATGGAAAAAATAGGAATCAACATCAACAATCAAGCAGGAATGAGGGATCTTATAGTGGAGTTAAATTTTTCCTAGGCCTAGCCTGGAAAGAGTGGCAATGGAATGGAGTGGAATTCTCAGATTATAATCAATGTTGTGATGACAGAATGCATTTCTTCTCAAATTTGGAAGTTTGAACCCCCAATGTCAATGGATTAAAAAGAGGTTTCAGCAGAAAGGTTAGAAATAGATCTCATTATGCTACAAGAGCAGCCAAAAAGGTTGTTGATTGCCTTTCTAACATGCCATTGAGTGGCAAGTATATGACATCAAGATTTTCAAAACCTGAGGTTCAAAGGAAGAATAATGAATTATTGAAATTAATAGTAAGTCAAAATGTTGAGACTTAGAAAAAACACTAGGCCTTGGGGAGCTGACATAGATGTCCCTCTTTTTTCAATTAGAAATATTAAGGCAGGATACCTTAAGTTCCAGGACATCAAATTTATGGACTGATTGCAAATCCCTCCATAATTTGCGACAATGGTGGCAGCCATTAGTGAGTAGTATAAATCATAGTTTAATTCTTATGAAGTTTCTGTTTGTTTTCACACCTAGAGAAGAACTGGGCTTGTTAATTCATTTTTTCTCTGCATTATCTCAGTCTCTATTAGCCATTAGCAATCAGAAGAAGGCTAGAAAGGAGAGGAGAAAAGCCCAAACGCTCCCTCAAGGAACTGTGAGGAAAGAGGGTCCTGCCTGTCAATTGCATAATTAAAAACGATGGAAATCCTCTAAGGAGACAGTCCAGATTGACCAGCAATATGTTCATAGGAAGGAAGAGTCCTCCACGTGGAATGATACTAAGCAACCCTTTGGGAAGTGAAAATTTTTCTTGAACATGTGCTCCTCAAACAATAAATTCACGAGTCACTTGTCAGTGTGGGTGAGAGATTTCAATGACTGGAGGATAATACTCTATTTTTTAAGTTGGAGGTGAGAGAAATCATTAGGGAGGCAAAGGAAAAATCTATGGCATAGTTTGCTAAGTGAGTGTGGAAGCATGAGGAAGACAAGAGGGCTGCTGATAATGAGTTAAGGATAGAACATTGCTACAAGCTTGACCGCATTTTCCAGCTTTCCCAGTTCAATGCAAAACTAAGTTCAAAGTCAAGGAGATTAGATTGTACACTGATGGTTCAAAGAGAACAAGCGACTAAGTAGATGCCAACAAGGTGCTACTTAGCCACTGGGAGAGGTGCTTGGAGCAGCTGCCTCACTTAATCATTCTGCCAGTGATAAGCTCAAACAACAATGATGACAACCCAAGCCAAAAAACAAGGCAATCCATAAAATGTACAATAAATCCCCGTTATGCTTATTAGTTGTTAAAGGAGGGACAAACAGTCTTTGTATTGTTACTGCTCTTAATAATGATGAAAAAAAATTGATGCAAACATCAGAAATACTCTGAAATCTTCTTGTACATGTAGCTGAAAACAATGTTGCTAGAAGCAAGAATGCGGATGGAAAAAAAAAAATTAGGAACTGGGAAGCGTGAATCCCAAAAATAGAAATTTTCAAAAAAAAAAAAAATGAGAACATGAAAGATAAAGAAGATATAAAACAATATAAATGCAAATATATTTCAATATTTTACTTCTTAAACGATAAAGCATGAGAAATTACATCATGATTCATGGTTCATATGAAAAGGATGAACAACTTTTTTTTTCAAAGAAAACCTCCCAAGATCCCCCCACCCCCCCTTCCCCCAACCTCCCAAGATCCCTCCACCCCCCCTTCCCCCAAATATCCAGATGGAGAGCGGGACAATCACCAACCACAACAGCAGTTGGAAACCCTGACAGACTCGACTGGCTTTGAACCTGTGACCTATGCCATCCCCATCAACAACATGCCTTTGGCAGACGGTTCAACTAATTGAGCCAACCCTTGGGCCTACATAACTATTATTTATTAGCCAAATTTTGGAATTTAAAATGACTACACACCAAATTGTGGAAGCTAAAAAAATTGAGTTATGAAGATTAACTCAAAGCATTAGTGCAACTGCTCCACAATCTCATCATCCTTGTAAACAACCAAAGACCACCATGGAGAGCAGGACAACCACCAGCCACAACAGCAGCTAGAAACCCTGACAGACTCGACTGGCTTTGAACCTGTGAGCTATGCCATCCCCATCAACAACATGCTTTTGGCATATGGTTCAACTAATTGAGCCAACCCTGGGGCCTACATAACTATTATTTATTAGCCAAATTTTTGAATTTACAATATGACTACACACCAAATTGTGGAAGCTACAAAAATTGAGTTATGAAGATCAGCTAAAAGCATTACTGCAACTGCTCCACAATCTCATCACCCTTGTAAACAGCCAAAGACCACCCTGTGTTCATCATCCAATTTCTTGTTTACTCTGCAAACCAGAGCCTACATCATAGTGGACAGCAAAGTGCCTGAAGAATGGATGGATGAATTAGCTAAAAGGGTTTTTATTCCATTATTTGGCATTCGTATGCACATCCTAATTTATACATTTGTTCAATGAACTTTCAACTTATGTACTCTTTTATTTATTACCTCATTTTACTTTGACATAGGGAAATGCATTTTTAACTTCGATATGTTCACTACAATAATTCTTGGTAGGGTCCATTATTTGCTGATATAAAAAAAAATTGTAAACAATTCTCAGATGATGTTTTTAAAAGATATCCCAGACAAATTCCGCTAGGCCAGGGAAATGCTACTTCTTTTATCTTTTTTGCCATCCCTGATACCCTCCCTTCATACCTGACTGTCGGCATCTTCACCTTTATCTCAGTTACCAAGATAACAGACATTACTTTGACAATTCAATTGGTTATATTTCCTTCTCCATAGAAAGCTCTACTAGTGATGTTCCCAATACATCATTATGAGTGAGACAGAAATGGAGATGGATAGATTAAAGAAAAATGAACCTCAATCCTTGAAATAAACATTATGGTCATTAAACAATATATACTTAACAGGGAAGACAAAGTAATAGATAAAGATAAGATAATTTTATTAACGTCCAACGAATGACCACAAAAAGGTCAATGGGACTGTTGGTTACAATGATTACAGCATACTAGCTAGTGGACCAAACGGTCCCCTTTCTTTATAAGAGCAGGAAAAGAAAAACTACAAAGAATACGAAAGTAAAAGTCTGGATGACTGAAACATCTTGACAATGAGTTGTGGTGAAGAAGTCCTGGAGGAGAAGGATGAGCCTCCTGAGTGGGGGGAGACTCCTTCTCCTAGCATCCGAGCCCGTTAGAAGAGGACTGAAGGAAACTTGTCAATGTTTGTTGCCCTGAAGAGGAGCTGGACTGCTGCCGCTGCCGTCGGGAGGATTTGGGGTGCCCCCTGGAGGTGGGGGGGTGCCTGGTTCTGGATCCCTGATGGGGTCTAGTGGGACGAGATTCCCGGATCCACACTGACCTGGAGTCATGGTCTAAGGATCGATCAGTGGCTCTCTTGGTGCCCTACGATGCTGGGAGTGCTCTGAAGAAGTCAGTGATCCTCTGTGTGGTGGCCAAGGCGGACGGAAGTTGGAGTAGAGTCAAACGGTGGTAAAGTGCCAAGCATCTCTGGTTGGTGTATCTAAGGAAGCTGGCTAATAAGCAATAAAAGCGCTTGCGGATCCCATAGTAGACAGGGCATCTGAAGATGAAGTGTGACTCAATTTCCACCTCCTGTAAGTGAAAAAGTTGACAAATCCTCTCCGTCCTGTCAATATGGTGGTTTGTTTCCACCCGAAGCTTGTGCGATCCAACTCTGAGCTGCCCAAGGGGGATCCTAATGGCATGCATCCAATGTTGGAGGGTATAAGGGGGTCGAGTGATGAGTCCATCTCTGATCTCCAAGAAGTGCTCAGCGTAAAAGGCCATCTTTGGGTGCAGACTTCCCGAAGGATTGACGCATTTAGTCCCTTAGTTAAATAAGGGACTAAGCCTGGAAGAATAAAAACCTATTTAATACCAAGAGTGAAGGATAGTAGATATGAAAAAGAGACCCCTACCTATGAAGTACATAACTCACCAAAGAGATAAGGTTGATAAGGAAGCCTAGCAAACTAGAAAAAACCATAATGTACAAACACAATAATTGACCAAACAACATAGAATTCCACTTGAAATCCAAAAAATGGGCACTCCACGTAACATGCTTCTATATGTCACATAATAATATCTACTTTGAGATTTTCTAATAAAAACCACATCATAATATCTTTCAAGATTCGTTAGTAGATGTTGTATAACAATATCCTTCTAGATGTGTTAGTCATTCAAGTCTCCATTAAGAAAAACCTAGGAAAAGGAAATATTGTAGGGAAGCACTCCCCTTGCTCAACTTTCAAGCAAGTATCTACAATAGTGCACTCCCAAAATACTCTCGATCGAGTGTTTTCAAGCAAGGTTACTTGGGAGCGGAAGCGAAAACGGGGAGCGGGAGCGGGAGCGCCATTTTCAAAAGCTCCTGGTCCGGGAGCGTTTCGAGTAGCGTTTTTTTAATATATATATATATATATTTTAATATTTTGATGCATATATGTCAACAAAAGCATGTAGAATGATGAATTAGACATAAAAAAACATAGATTGAACCAAAGGTATCTTTGTCATTACCTCTAGATTCGTATAGGGATCTTTGTCATTAATATCACCCTCTAAGCATTGGCTCTGGGAGCGTGCTCCAGGAGCGGGTTCGAGGGAGCGCGCTCAAGGAGCGGGTTTGATAGGGGGGAGGCACTCCCCCGCAACCTTGTTTTCAAGAGCACGCTCACAATCTGCATATTCATGTTGTCTAGAGAATGTTGAACACTCCCCAAAGAGTAGGGCTAGTCCCAAGACAATTGGAAAAGATATTTTTACTTTTTTTAAAACAAGTTGGGGCCTACGAGAAGGCCCCAATAGGCCTCATGCGCTCAATGAAGGGGGTTTAGAGCTTTATAAATGCCTAATTCCTCTTCATTTCTCCTTGCATTTTTCTTTCCAAAAAATAAAGGTTTGATTGTTAAAGGTCATCAATTTTGGTAGAATATCTACCATTCAAACCCAAGAACTAAGCCAACGAAATTCCCTCATGGGAAAATTTCTTGCAGTAATTCCTATAATTAAACAATTAAAAAAATGCAGTTAGCTACCTCTTGAGTGGGTTTAGTAGCCTCTAGAAGCTTCTCCTTTAGCATAGAGGCTTAATCCTGCTTGTCTGAGTCCACGTCATTTCTTCGAGATCCAATTTCTTTGCTTTGGGACCCTTGGGAGCATGGGTCCAATAAAATCCGAGGCCATTTTGCATTATGATTTGGTATGTGTGGTTTGATGCTACCACAACAAGAGCTTGCAGTACACCATGGAGTCTCATAAATCTCAGCAAAGGTCTCAGGTACTGTGTTAATAAGAATAATACTCTATGCTACAGTGTTGATCAGTGCTAGGTGCTATATCATAATGTATAACCTCGACACTTCTAGGTACTATGCTCACTGATGTTATGATGCTAAGATGCTCGAAGCTACTTGGTGTTGAAAAGTGTAACTAGGATCGGTCTTCATATTGACTATGTAATTATGTATTTATGTAAAGAAGAAGACAAAGATAATAAAATGTATTTTTGTTGTACTTGCTTCATGGGTTTCATGAGCAATATTTTATTATAGGTCAATAGACTTCTTCTTGATGTCTATTAGGATTTGTCTTCTAGTTATAAATGTAATTAAGGGTCATAAATATGAAAAGTAGTCATCAAAATGCTCCAAGACCTTGTCATGTTCACCCTCATTAAACACTGGAATAATTGCACTATATGTCGGCCTATATACACAGTGATCTAGTCGGCCTCCAATCAGCTTGAAGGGTCGGCCTAACAACAGTGACATGATGCCTCTATATACAGTCAACTCTGTGGTCATTTGAACCAAGGAATTGCGGATCTCCGGACAGGAAACAGTGCAGATTTCAGGAAGCATAAAAGTGCGGATTTCAGGAAGGAGAAAAGTGCGGGCTAAAGGAAATAATTGCGGACATTCTTGTGATAGTTACCTCATAATAAAGTCCGGGTTAAAATACAAATTGAAGCAGTAAGTGCAGTTCTATTCTGTGTAGCATTCTGGAGCAGTGAACGTGGATTAGTATGAAGAAGCTACGGTCAAGTGAAGTGCAGTCAAACTTGTAATGAATTCACTAATAGTATAAGGTTAGTGTTCTATGTATTGTAATGATTGTAAGCATTCAAATGTTATGTTATGTGAAGGGTTAAGCTCAACGATCATGATGTGATGATAAGTCTAAGGGCTAGTATAAGTATGGGAAAAGGAGGAAGGTAAATCTATGATTTACCTTCCTACTCTTAGAAAGGTTACACATCTCCAAATGCATGACAAGTGAACGATGAGACTTCAAATGATTTGGTCTCTTATATTTGAATAAGCAATAAGAAGTGTCTGAAGACGAACTTAGAAACCGAGTTCTCTAAGGTTGATGCAGATCAGTGCAAGTTGTTGAAGAAAAGAAGGATCATTATTGAAGGAAGACTTAGAAGTAGTGGCAATGTCTTGGAAGCATTAATAGGTCAACGGTCTATGTATTGGTCATGGTACTTGTCATCTTGAAATTCTATAAGAAGAATTTCTCGTGGGGTTTCCTCTCCAAGAGGGAGACCCTGGCTCGAAGAGCCTAACTTTGTGTCTTTTGTATTTTGGTAATTGACTTGATGAAAGAATAAATAAGCTAAAGAAGAGAAGACATAAGAAACTCAAATAAGCTCACAAGAAATTATCAAGAAGAAAAATTGAATTGATCACCAGCCCCCTAAATTCTCAACACTTGGTGCTACTCGGTGTTGTAGTGATAACATGAAGTTCAGTGATGAATCACTATGTTTGGATGTTGCTATAGGGATTATGATTTGAAGATCAAAGGATCAAGGAAGAAGACTATGTCTTGGTCTTGGAATGGTGAAATCGGTCAAGGGCCTTGGTCTTGGTATTTTTCAATTGGAATCTCTATAAGAAGAATTTGTGCAGCTTTTCCTCTCAAAGAGTGAGAGGTTTTGGCCCTGGCTCATAGCCTACATGTTGTGTCTCTTTTCTATTTATGTTTATGCATTGGTTACTGTTTGATGAAGAAATAAAACTAATAATATAACAAGAAAAAGATCTTAATCTAAAGAAGTTAAAAGGCATTCACAAAAAATCACTAATGAAGAGAAATCTCTTAACACTAAATCCCCTAGATTTCTCAACATTGTAGTGGTCAAGGGCCTTCTTTTAAAAGGCTTGGTGCAGGCCCGCCCTTTCTCCAGTCATAATGAGCGGCAGATAGTTTTGGAGAGTTGTATGAAGCCGAATCCACCTTCCCCCCCAGTTGTAATCAAGGATTCATTTCTTTTGTTTTTCTGAGTTCTTGTGAGACCCCTCTCGAGGGGATACTATGTTTGCAAGTGCGAGCTACGAATCTAGTCTCCTCCCTTGCAGCCAAGATTCAAGAATGGACCGGGATCCCCTCTGCCTTATGCATCTCCTTTATGAGGGCCAACAACTTTAGGATACAAATAAACTAAGTGAGCACGACATAGTAAACAACACAGTAATAAATCTAGTTTCTAGATTGTGAGGCAAAGCTCAAGGAAGGGGTGGGCCCTCTTCCTCTCAGCCCAAATATTTTAAAAGAAGCGTTAAAGCTAGGGATTGTGAACCAGCCTCCTAAGGATCTCTCAATGCCAGCCTTTCTTGTGGATCAAATCGAGAAAATCCCATCCATTGGTGTGCCAAAAAATTAATCCGACTCTCTCAGTGTTGACTACATGGAACATGCTCTAATTTGTCGATTTAATGGATTTTGGCCTTTAGCATATGTAATTCGAGATTGGGTGGCTAAGACCTGGTCTAAGCACAATTATCTATTCTTCTCCTCAGAGGGATACTTTATAGTATATTTCAAGAACTAGAGGGATCGACAGGGGGTCCTTGAGCTTGCAACGTGGTTTTGGGCTGATTAGGGCTCTCCATTCAACCATGGTTTATAGATTTTAACCCCTAATAATGCCAGATTTGGCCATTCTTATTTGGGTTCAACTCCCTAATTTACCTCTTAACTTAATGCACCCTGATATTTTAGCCGATATTGGTAATGCCCTAGGCCGATTCATTAATATCAACACGCACAAGCTAGCGAAGGGTATTGTGACCTTTGCACGGATATGCGTGGAAGTTGATTTCAGCAAGGGATTACTTGATAAAATCCTCCTAAATTGGAGGGGAGCTATTTACTCACAAGCACTAGATTATGAGAACACAACCTTCCATTACAAGTCTGCCAATAGCCAGGTCACCTCCAAAATGTATGCCCTTCTTCTCAAGGGCCCTCTCCACCTCACCAAGAATTTATTGCTAGTGTTCAGTGAAAAAGAAAAAAATGTAGAACAATAACACTTCACCTTTTCCTTCTTTTGGTTCATACAGATGGTCTATTCAGACACACATTTCTTTGAGAAATCTAAAACCTATACCAACTTTTCTATAGATCCACTGGAACAAACCGTTGTTTCATTCACTCCTTCGTATGCCTAAAATGTTGATGTTATGTATTTGACAAAACATCAAGTAGTAGGTCTGACAGGTCTCTGACTTATCCTTCCAATTTAATAAATTTCTTGAATTGCTTTCTCCTTTGACTTTGTGATTGTTATATTTGAATTTGGGTCAATCTTTCCAAGTTTTACAATCACTGGATTGTTCAATTTGAGTTTTCTATACGACAAGTTTCTTGAACTAGATTTGTCATGTTGTTTGTTTCTCGAACATACACTTTTATTTTGAATTAGAATTTTCTAATACTTTTAGGATAATAGTAACTTTCATAGCTAGGTTAAGTGTTGCCTTGACAAAACGGGCATCTTTGCAGACTAACTTTTCAATGTGGAAGATCTATTTAGGAGGGTGTTTCTCCATCATTGTTTTCTAAAATATTCCTTTACCTAATAACACAGACTTTCTAAAATGGTCTTCAACTTTTCACCATTACACTTATAACAAATTGTATTCTATAAGAGTTGCAGTCTAAACTTGTCTTTGCTTGAACAGACATTGTAATTGTAGCAAAGCATAGATAAACATGAAACTCTAATGTGTTTGGAAGAAAGTCGGTTCATGCTTCTAAGAAGACTTAGAGAACATTGTGGCAGAGAACTAATTGTTATTCAAGAAACTCTAGCATTTTCTAGTGACAAAGATGAGGAAGAGGATATACATTCAAACCGTTGTGCTCGCAAAAAATCTTCAACCAGAGAAGCAAATAAAACAGTCCACTGTAATTAAAATGACAAAACCGATGAAAATAGTAAAAATTAAAAAACAAATGCTAGAATGGCCTTAATTATTTTCTTAATTGCAGTATCCAATTCTTGAAGAATTCAAAGCCAAAGCATAGAATGGCCGGTGTAGTAGTATCCAAGGTTGCACTAATAGCTGTGAGCATGCTCATAGTGCTTCAATTATAGCATACAACACTATGATCCCTAAAAGGCTAAAGGAAGTGGTAGCAACAAAAGTTTAAGGGTTGCAAAGAATACTAGACATTTAAAAAGGCAAGAAGGACATACCAACATTGAAGATCATTTTCCAAAAAATTCAATACGTGAAACGACAAAGCTTCTTGGACAATACAATTTCAAAAATTTAGATGTGTTAATTGGTAGGAGCTAGCATGCATTACAGGTCCCCTTATTTGTTGTGACTAATCAATCAATAACTGCAATCACGGTCTTAGTACATGTCAAGGGGTTTTGTATTCTAAATTTGTTATCCTTGTTACTTGGTAGAATGGATTTCATTCACATTGTAGGTGGGAGCCTTATGAAGGAAAGGGAGATTCATATTTAATGTGGTTTCTATTTTTTCAAACACAAAAGTTTTGCAGTATTCCAACATAGATTGTGAAATGTGTGGTATATGAATTAAGTATATAGTGCTTCTTAATAGGGAGAATTTCTAAGATAGTGTAGTGTGGTATTTGAAGATGCCTCATATAGTTTTTCGAAGGAGGTTGTCAACGAATATGGTCTTTTACTGGCTGATTGACTATTCTTGTGCATTCAAAAGTTTTGCAGAATCACTCTAGGTTTGATTTTCTCTTTTACTCACTGAGTGATTACCCCTTTACATCCCAAAGGCTTGTGGAATTACTTCAGGTTTGTGGAGTTGGGCCTTGCAGTTTGTGAGAAAGAGTAAAATGATTGTGGATTATTGGCTTATTTCACTCTTCGCAAAATATCTAAAAAAAAATTAAGTAATTTCTACTTATGAATCATACTTTTTAAAAATAAATTCTACTTATTTTCATAATTTAAGAGGTTTCACCGATCTAAAAATAGAGAATAAATAAATGAAACAGAAGCTTACTGATGGTGACATTGTCGTCGGGGTCTCTGAAGCATCTTTTCTATTCCCTTGAGGCTGAGTGAGGTGCAGAGGATTCTCACAGCAACTCTGTTGGCCACAATGTTGGCCTTCATCTAAACCTCTCATTTAGGTCTTCTATTCTTGCTCCTTTATTATGAAAAATGGCCTCCCCAACTCATCAAAAGCCAACATCATCCCTGCAAATAGTAACAAAATGCGGCACAGAGATTAAGCTGAAACATACAAGCATGGATGCGAAAAAAAATAATAGTAGAACCAGATACCTATGTGTACTCCTCTCTGTGGAACACTAAAAATTGTGGAAAAGCAGTGAACAAATGTAGCGTCGTAAACCGTCAATGGACGGAACATCCGATGGTGGGGGTCGAGATCGAATATCCCGTCTGCCCCTGGTAAAACCCCAAATCCCAAATCACTTCAATTTGGTTTTCGCTCCCTCCCCTGTGCAAAGGAAAAGATTCTATTTAGATTCGTTCCCGCCCTGTAAAAACCGAAAAAAATGGTACTTCGGAACATTTGGGTTGCCACGGGTTTTGTAAATCATCCCAAAACAAAAACAAAAATATTATAATTTTATTTCCAAAGTTTTTTTAATAGTAGTTGAAAGCATTTATTGTATATTTTTGGTGGTGATGAAAACATTATTTTTGTTATATTTTGGCATATTTATTATTATAATAATAATATATTTTTAAGATTATTTATTTTATGTAATGATTTTATTATTAAAATTTGTTAGGATAGGAATGTTGTATTTTTGGAATCTTAATGTGAAAGTATTTTTAACTTAGTTGTATTAAAAATTTTATTTTTATTTTTATTTTTATTTTTAATTGGGTGGGTGTTAACAAAAGAGGGTTTGTGGTAAGTGGGTTTAATAGTTAAAAAGTGTTAGTCTCTTAAATTTCATATGACAAATTTGGAAGGAGTAGGGTGTATATTCTTCTTTAGGTTAAATATATTCAAATGGTTGTGTGAATGGGGTTGTAAGAGCCTATGTTTTCATCTTGAGAAAATAGAGTCATCTCGAAGTCACTCTCATAGTTTAGGTTGTCATAAGTAAAATATGTGTTTTGTCTTAAGATGTGAACATTTCATTTTAGGGAGTGTGATAATGTGGTTTTAGCGAGGCATTAAAAGATGGAACGAGCATGTACATTTGGTATGCTAGTGTTTTGTTCTTCTTGAGGCACGAGTGCACGTCTAAGAAGACTCTAACAAGGGTTGGAGAGGTGGAATACTTAGAAAAGTTTTGGGGGTTGTAGTCTCACTTAGAGGTGTAGAAAAGCAAGTTAAGCACCATGAGAAGTTTTGAAGCAAACTTAAGATATTTGACAAGTTGCACGAAGAAAACTTAGCATTGGTATTAATTGAACATTCTTTGATCGAAGTTGATACCCTCTCCTTGGCACTACCACTTTGCAAGACAAAGAAGAAATGTGAAATATATGTGGAACCCACTAAAGAAGTTGGCAAGGTTGTTGCAACATATATAGGTGGTTTTGTCATGTTGCAAAAGGAGTTATTGGAACTTAGAAGGTGACCATTGGAGTAGATTTTTCATGGAGTGTCGGGGAGGTGCAAGGGTGTAGGCCACATCTTACGGGTATCTTGTACTTTTGGTGTGCGTTAGCGATGTTAGTGCATTGTGTTTGATGAGCAATAGCTATATAATGTTTCATGAAGGAAAAAACCCACAAGTTTGAGATGTCTTAACCATTTGGCATTGTAAGATGTGTTATGCCCTAGTTTTGAGGAGATAATTAGAACCCTCTCAGAGTATGATGGGTTGTACCATGGACTTAGGTCCACTTGCATGGGTTGAGGTGTAAAGGTGCTCCGTGAGTTGAGGAAAATGATTGCAATGCTTACCTATATAAAGTGTTTATGATATAATATTAATGATTTTTTTTGGAGAATGGAAGAGGAAGATAAGAAAGGAGAGGCACTAAGGTTTATTGTAAATCAATCAAAAGGAAGGAAAAATGTCTCCTATTAGAGATGTTTTTCAAGTTGCCTCTCCAATAGTATTAAATTTCGTTGGAGCTATGGAGTTAGCCTCAAAAACATTGATTGGGTACTCGAGAAATCCAAGACCTGACATATCCAAGCTAGTCCATTAGATAGATTCGTCTTGGGTAAAGGTTGCAAATTCTAAGGTGCAAATCTCCCATTTTTAATGTGGGTTTTAAACCTTTGATTTGAAAATGCTAAAAGCAAGGTCATGATCTTGAAAGGAGGTCCTTAATTTTACCAAAACTCAATGCCAATGTTTAATCCATGGTGTGATTCTTTCTATTTGGGTTTTTCCTTAAACATTGAGATCTATCTTTGGGTCTAGCTATTAGTCTATCGTTTCATTTATGTGTTGAGAAGGTCTTAAGGGTTGTAGGGGATGTGATGGTTATTTTACAATACCCCTCCCTTGAAACCTTATAAAGAGATAGTGTGCCCCATTTTGTTGTCGTAATATTTCAACCATGAGCTCTTCTTATGAGTATGCCCTTGAAGGGAGGGTATGTAAAGGAAGTAGAAAAAAACAAAATTTCATGTTGAGTCGAAGGAGGGGTATAGATTGTAGGTGTCTCTAGAGGTCTTGACAAAGGTGAAGGATAAAGGAGTTTACCTCTTATTGAAACGCCTTCCATTCCACCATTTGAGTTGCTAAAGGGCACTGACTTTAAGGGTCATAGGTGAGTTCTCACGAAGATCTTAAAAATAAGAAGGTAGGTGTGATTTAGCATAGGATTTATTCTTCAATGGTTGAATTTTAGGGTGAGATTTCCTAGTAAATGGAAAAAATTGAAGCCCTACCACCCATAGATTAAGTAGAGTATGAGAAAATGTTTCCTAAGTTTCTAAAATTCTCACCATATATTGTCCATGATATCCATGACAATTATGTTCAATTGTCGATAACTCATGTTATGATATCATCTTTGATTCATGGCACATATACTTCTTCAACTAGTGGTGGAGAGTCCAACCAATGAGTAGGTAAGGTTGTTCATTTACAAGGTTGGCATCAATGAAGTATTCTCCCTCTCTGCCCAACTCTAAGAGGAGAAGTATGCATAATGGACTTATTATTGTAAACAATTGTAAATATTGGGTTATCTTGAAGTTCAAGGGCTTGAAGTTTTGCGTCAGTGACTTCTAGGTGTGTTAGGTGTCAAGGCATGGTAGGATGCGCTAGGGAGTACCAAATCATGCCAAGGAATGCAGGGGATTCTAACAGGTGCCACATAGTGCCAAGGGATTGTTAGACGTGCTAGGTGTTATGGCATGTCAAGATGTAAAATATGCTGCTTAGTTGTTTTACGACCACGAATGGATGTGAGCCTTGTCTTCGTAACTTATTAAGTTGTTTGATTTGAGATTCGGCATGAGTATCCTAAGATGAGTTATAGGAAGTTCTTAAGTGAACAAGGAATAGTATAGTTGTAGTAACTGTAACTTGGTCAAGCTATTGTAGTCGAAGCAGGATTTGGTTGGGTTCCCAAGTTGCAAAAAAATAAGGGTAGTTGCAAGGGCATGATAAATAAGGAATGATAGGGCATGCCATGGAATGAAAAGGTGTGCTAACAAATTCTAGATAGTTTCAAAGCATGTCGAGGAGTGTTGGGGAGTGTCAGGGCATCACAAGGAAGAACTAGGTCAAAATGCATGGAAATGAATGAATAAGAGTGTGTGCCAAGGAGTATCAGTGAATTCTAGGTGTCTCAAGGATGAAGTGTGTTAGGATAATTTTAAAATAGGACTTGTAGGAGGAAAGCCTACGATTGCAGTAATGGGCTAGACAAAGCAGTCGAGACTTTGGGTTAGGCACAACACTATTGTTTCAATAACTTGGTTGGGTACCCAAGTTGCAAAAAAGTAAGGCTATCTATAAGGGCATGACAATTAGGGAGTGCCAAGGTGTGCCAAGGAATTTCAATAAGTGCTAACACATGTTAGACGGTTCCATTAAGGCATGTTAGGCACACCAAGAGATGGCAAGTGATAAGGAGGGAGTGACAAGATATGCTAGATAGTTCCAAGGTATGCTAGAGTGCTAGGGAAGCATACCAAGATCTGTCAAGTGCCAATGTGTGTTTAGTGTTAGTGAGTGCCAAGAAACACAAGGGAGCACTATGTCAAAATGCCTGGAAATGAATGAATAAGAGTGTGTGACAGGGGGTGTCAGCGAGTCTCGGGTGTGTTAAGGAGGGAGTGACATGGTATGCTAGGCAGCGTTAAGTCATGCTAGTGTGCCAGAGTGGCATGCAACCAAGATGTGCCAAGTGCCAGGGTGTGCCAACACATGCTAGGAAGCTCTAGGGACCCACAATTGAGCACTAGGTGAAAATAATGCATGCAAATGAACATTAAGAGATTGTGACAGGAAGTGTCAATAAGTTCCAAGTGTGCTAAGGAGGGAGTGAAAAAGTATGATGGGCAGTGCTAAGGCATGCTAGAGGCCATGGAAACATGCCAAGATGTGCCAGGTGCTAGGGTGTGCCAATGCATGTCAAGGAGTGTTATGGAGTGCCAAGGAAAAACAAGGGAGCACTAGTTTCAAATGCATGGAAATGAATGAATAAGAGTGTGTGACAAGGAGTGTGAATGAGTTATAGGTGTGTTAAGGAGGGAGTGACAAGGTTATATGCTAGGTAGTGCCAAGGTATGCTAAACTACCAAGGCATGTCAGGAAGTGCTAGGGTGTGTTAGGGTGTGTAAAAGCATGCCAAGGAATGTAGGGGATGCTAACACATGCCACATAGTGCCAAGGCATTTAAGAGATGCTAGGTGCTATGGTATGTCAATATATAAATTGTGTTGCTTAGTTTTTTTACAACCACAGTTGGATGTGATAAGCCTTATCTTGGTAACTTGTTAAGTGGGATGAGTTGAGATTGGACATGAGTAGCCTAAGATGAGTTACATGTAGTTTTTAGGTGAATAAAGTATACGTTGAATTTCAATGACATACGAGAATTTGTTTTTGGTCTTAGAATATTTGATGCAAACACACTCAAGTGCCACAACACATATACTTTGCACAACGAAATCTACACACATTAGGGAATCAACTAGTGCACATGACAAATTTTAACTTTTTCAAACCGTTCTTTGTTAAATAAAAACTATAATAGAATAGGCTAGAGCTCTTGTACCACGGATCATGACCCTTTACAATCACAATGATATAAGGAATACAACTAGGGCTTGGTGTTAGTCTTTTGATAACCAATCTACCTCGAACAAGACAACACTTTAACCACTTTTTGATGGTGGCCACACATAGCCCTTTCAGTCCACATGTCCTGAACATCACATCTGGCAGGTCCTCTTGCCTCCCATTATGCAACTCATCAATTTTCCTCTATCAATGATCAACTCCTAATCAGTGTATAGATAGGATTTAGTTGGATTCATTTGTATCATCACTTGACTTGGGGTCTCTCTATCTTTAGATAACTTCACCTTTTTCCTTCGAGGACTATTTTGGACGATGGATGCATTTTGATGTATGGATTTGGGCTATTTTTATGTTGGAGATTTGTTTTTGCAAATGTGAAGCTAGTTGGATATACTCTCTAACATTGTGAGTGATAATTTAACTCTATTCTTCTTGTTGTTGCATGCTATTGAATTCACTATAACTAGGGCTAATTGTTGCATGATGGAAATGTGGAATTATGTGTCTATTTAGCTTATTTAATGTATGGACCATTATTAGATGAATGAAATGTCTTTGAGACCATTGTATCTCAATAATATTGCACCATTTGTATGAAGTATAAATTCTTGAAGGTCACTTTTCGTATTCCTCTAACATTGGACGAAGTTGACTTTCTGGGCCTCCTTGATCAAGAAACCAAATTCTTGCTTATTATCATCCCTGACTCCATATCCCCAAGTGAATTAGGCACTAGTACCTCAAAAAGGGTGATGATTTCCCCCCATTTTTTCACAATTTTCCATTTTTCCCTAGGTCTAGCCCCATTATGTCACCTAGGGCATCAATTTCCCATAAATCTAGCCAGAGGAAAACTTCGATCTCCTAGAGGCAACTGCGTTGGTGGGTCCCCTCACTCTCCTCGAAATTTGGGCCAATTATGATGGTGGAATCTCCAGATACCTCAAGCCCTATCTCTAGGATCAAGTTTTGCCTAGGTGTTCCCAAGGCTAGAACCTAGTAGGATCAATTTGACCCATCGAAGTAAAAACTCTTGCTTGATCCTTTCCCCTCACATTGTCCAGGATAGGAACATCATTTGTTGCTAAATTCCATCCCTGAACCTTGGCTGGGTCCACTTGGCCCCGTGTGGTCCCATTTGGTGTCAAAGGCCTTTCATCAAGGACCATTTGGGAATCCAAGTTCCCAAAGCATTTTATGGATTGAGAACTTCCTTCATAAGTCATATTATTCTCCCTCAACCCTTCAATCCCCCTCCTCTCTCCCTATAAGATCAAGTCCCTTGCTTAAAAGGCAAGGAAGTCCCACTCTTTATTATATCTTAGGGAAATGGTTTCTAGGGCTAGTTGGCTGGCCCACTTGACTGCTACTTTAGTCCTTCAAAGTCTGCACATCCTTAGGCCCTATACACCTGCCCTTCTACCAATCTTGTTGTCCTTCACAAGTACAAGAGTTAGGCCTCTTCTTTGACAGTAACCTAACAACCCTCCAACTGTACTTGGACCACCATAAATCTGCCCAACCACAGTCAATTACTTTTACTGTTCTAGGGCCCACAATATTCTCTTCATCTACGTATCTTCAAGTCTTCCACTTAACAATGGTTTGAGTCCTCTCAAAATCATTGTTCTTGTGTATCGACAATTTGATCTTTGTTGTCCAATCTATGAAAAAATATAAACTACTCTTATCATCCTTCTAACAATCTGTAGATGATTGAACTAGGGTCATAAATTAGCCACTAACAGTCCATTGACTAATTTTGTATAGGTTTCTTTAGATCTTTGTCTAAAACTCTCTGGATAGTCCACCAAAATCAACTCCTATGCATGTCAATCCATTCTTCATATGGCACATTTATTCTGCATGCTCAATCTTATGCTCAAGTTCCACCCTCCTTTGGATCTGCTATCTCCACACATACTGAATCTGCAAACCATCTTCCATATCCACGATCTATATTGCAAAAATAAACCTCGCTCTAAGGGTCACAACCGTTCTTCTTCTATGCAAATTTTTCACAGTCTTAAGGGCATACCTTGTGAACTAAACATGCTAGGAAATTGTCCTAACTAGGGTTAAAGAAAAAATTGTGGTGATGTTTGGATGGGTGCTAATTTGTAGGGTTTTCCATTTTTATAATTTTCTTTGTTGTGCTTTGTACCATGCTACCTAGTTTCTTTCCTGTTGCCCTAGCATTTTAACTTTTTTGATGTCTATCTCGCTATTGTTTCTTGCCCCATTTGAAACATCATCCTTATTTGGTAGGTGTTTTCTTCAATATAGTGTGAATATTTTTCCATCACACAGCTTCTGTGGCGTTTGTCTACTGAAATAGCTTGTAAGGCCCATTCATCAGGGTATTTGATGAAATGAAATGATTATTGATGATCACCAACTAATGGTACCTACAAAGATTTACTCTAACAATTCTACAGTTTTCCTGTGCCAACAATTATACAACATTTTAACCTCATGAACTAGTCTCCTATGTTCTCTTAGCTGATGCTATAAGCACTTATTGTTGTTGTCAAAGCTTTTACTCTCTAGTCCCATTGAGCTATTTCAGTTATTTGTGTACATTGATCTATTTTCATTTCATTTCTTCAATTTTTCTGACTGTTATGCGTTACCTTTGGCCAGTGACTTCTTTCTTACCTATGCTTTTTTTGCATAAGAATTCCAGCCAGCCAGAGCAGCAGGGGCAGTAGGAGCCACTCAGTCCAGCCAAAGCCTAGTAGGGGCAGCGCAGAGGCAGTAGGAGCCATGCAGGGCTGACGCAAGCCCAGTCAAGGCAGCATAGGGGCAGTGTAAGCCCTTCAGGTGTGACGTAGACCCTTACTGAGCAACGCAGAGGTCGACATAGGCCATTCAGGCTGACGTAGAGGGATTCAGAGCAGCGTATTACTGCCATTTTTATTTCTCTATTGGGTGAACCAGTTTTGGTGCCCATGATTGTTGTACTTAGATTCTGCATAATAATGAAAACCCTCTAGAGCTAGCTGCACCGGTTTTCCCGCGTTGGGTTTTTTCCAGGGACAGTTGTCCAGAAAATATGTCTGCCACTTTGTCTATGAGCATGTTATTCAATATTTGATTTGTATGCGTAGGTTGCTAGTTGTATTTACTATTTACTTCGCTAATTTATTAAATATTTCATAAATTAACTTGTAACTTAATTCAAGTAGGAGAAGTAAATCAAGATACTGCAGTAGGGTTTCTTAGATTAAGAAATTTTCACATTCCCTAGGTCTAGCCCCATTAGGTCACCTAGGGCAACAATTTCCTAGGAATCTAGCTAGAGGAAAACTTCTATCTCCTAGAGGCAACTGTGTTGTTGGGTGCCCTCACTCTCCTCAGAACTTGGGCCAATTCCGATAGTGGAATCTCCAGATTCCTCAAGCCCTAGCTCTAGGGTCAAGTTTTGCCTAGGTGGTCCCAAGGATAGAACCTAGTAGGATCAATTTGACCTATTGAAGTAAAAACTCTTGTCTGATCCTTTCCCCTCACCTTGTCCAGGATAGGAACATCATTGGTTGCTAAATTCCATCCCCGAACTTGGGCTGGGTCCACTTGGCCTCGTGTGGTCCCATTTGGTGTCAAAGGCCTTTCATCAAGGACCATTTGGGAATCCAAGTTCCCAAAGGATTTTAGGGATTAAGAACTTCCTTCATAAGTCTTTTTCTTCTCCCTCAACCCTTCAATCCCCCTCCTCTCTCCCTATAAGATAAATTCACTTTCTTAAAAGGAAAGCAAGTCCCACTCTTTATTTTATCTTAGGGAAAGGGTTTCGAGGGTCACTTCCCACCTATTCATTGACCTATATGCTACAAGTGACTTCCTAAACTACCGGGACTCCACCCATCGGTGAAATTCTGTGAAGAGAAAGGAGCCTTAGTTGTGGTGACAATGGGCTAAGCCTCCATTGTTTCCCTTGTCCTAGCAGTTGCCCTCTTAGGAACCCCTTTTAGGTCCACTACTAGTTTGAGTGGTAACAAGTTCTTCACAATTCCATTTTTGAACAACTCTTTGGTAAGCCCACTTTTGCCATATTATAGCTCCAAGATGAGAAGTCCAGGGCTATGGAGGTTGCCCTTCTTCTCTCTGAATCAATCCTCTACAATATAGTGAACTAGGGCTAGTTGGTTGGCCCACTTGACTGTTACTTTATTCCTTCAAAGTCTGCACATCCTTAGGCCCTATACACTTACCCTTCTACCAATTTTGTTGTCCTTCACCAGAACAAGAGTCAGGGCTCTTCTTTGACAGTAACCTAACAACCCTCCAACTGTACTTGGACTACCATCAATCTACACAACCACAGTCAATTATTTTTACTGATCTAGGGCCCACAATATTGTCTTCATCTAGGGCTCTTCAAATCTGCCACCTAACAATGGTTTGAGTCCTCTCAAGATCATTGCTCTTGTGTATCAACAATTTGATCTTTGTTGTCCAATCTATGAAAAAATATGAACTACTCCTCTTATCATACTTCTAACAATCTGTAGATGACTGAACTAGGGTTACAAATCAGCCACTAACAGTCCATTTACTAATTTTTTATAGGTTTCTTCAGATATTTGTTTAAAACTCTATGAAAAGTCCACCAAAATCAACTCCTCTGCATGTCAATCCATTCTTCATATGGAACATTTCTTTTGCATGCGCAATCTTCTGCTCAGGTTCCACCCTCCTTTGGATCTATTGTCTCCACACATACTGAATCTGCAAACCATCTTCCAGATCTGCGGTCTTTATTGCAGAAATAAACCTCGCTCTAAGGGTCACAACCCGTCTTCTTCTACACAAATTTGTCACAGTCTTAAGGGCATACCTTATGAACTAAACATGCTAGGAATTTGTCCTAACTAGGGAATTATACTTATGTACTTCTAATTGTTGTAGAACAAACCCTATCCACACATAGAAAAAACACGACTCTTGCCTCCATAAGGGACTCGACCTAGCTCATATAGATCCATAGATTCTGGGCATTTCTTTGATAGAATCTTGACATGAACTTCAGATTTCAATGTCGACCCTCAAACTAGGGTTAAATCAGTCAATATTACGCCTACGTCGACTTCTGTTATGGCTCTAAATTACAGTGCAAGCCCTCCTCCATTTATGTTGTTCTTTATCACAGACCTTGCCGCCTACTAACCACCACAAGGCAAGATGGTATCAACCCTCTCTTCTATTTCATGTATAAAATCTTACCAACAGGATTCAATCTAATCTTGTAATGTACTAAAACAAGATACTGAATCCTTCCTACAATTTGTGGAAACAAAACACGATCGCACAATCACATATAAGTAAGAGAAACAAGTTATCAATCGCACAACACTAGATGTATCTGGGGAAGCAACTGCTCAAAACCCTCTATCTCTATTTTTTATTAAGTCAAGGAATCATGAAACAATACAAATGTCACAAATGTCAATTCTCTTGACATTCTCCAAAGACTCGCTAATTGTCTCCGTCGATCTATGAAAAATCGGTATAGTACTGAATAATTCTCGCGTGTAGTGTACCTAGAGGGGATAATATAGGGTACAAAGGGAGGTACCCAAGGGAATAATATGATGTATTAATATAAGAATGATAAATAAATGGGCCATAGTTAATAAATAAAGTGGTTAACCCACATTATGTAAGGGACCATATGTAGAGAGGGAATAAATACCACTTGTAATAGATCTGACAAGAAAATTTATATAAATGGAGAATATGCCCAAGAAATAACACCATTGAAGACAAACTTTAGATCTTCATTAATATCAAAACCCTTAAGGTAGGGCAACACCATACATTCACTCCTTAAGGAAGGAGATCACTCCACAAGCCATATGCTTTCCCATACAATAATCCTTGACATCTCTCAATGAAGAGACTCTAGCCTCTATATAGGTTTCATACATGCAATACCATGGGTAGTTACCATGGGTATCTCAATACCATACATCCAATACAATGGGCTTATCACTTTATTCCCTAGCTACATGTGGTCCCTTACATAATGTGGGTTAACCACTTTATTTATTAACTATGGCCCAATCATTTATCATTCTTATATTATTACATCATATTATTCCCTTGGATACCTCCCTCTGTACCCTATATTATCCCCCCTAGGTATACTACACTATGTCTGGGCCTTTCTCACGCAATTCCTATGGAATTATCTCCATATTAGTTAGGAAAATCGACCTTCCTTGATTGTGCAATCCATCATGGCATCCTAATGACTTTATAATTGCATATGGGAAAATTTCTATAAATACAACTGATAGTTATGTTTCTCTTAACTGTGTTACAATAAGGATGAAGGGTCTTTTTTATTATTTAAAAATAAGATAAAACCCTAAACAACCAAAACCCTAACCCGAGGAGATGTAACACCAAGATTTTATGGGCCCCGTTGGGGTTAGTTGGGCAGCCAACTTTCTGGGGTCGTAACTTGGTCATATGATCTTCGTTTCACACACATGATACCTCGTTAGAAAGATCTCTCCGGGGACTACAACTACTAATGCAAATTCTAAGAAATTGCCAAACCTTTCATGCCCAAAAAATGTCGTTTGGGGCCTCAAAACGGCTCCGGAAGTTCAGGACCCGAAAAAATAACAAAAATAGTAAATTGTGCTATAATTAAGGAAACTGGAAAACTGAAAGAGACAATGGCGAGGGCCCAAGTGGAATAGGCAGGTGGCCACCAATATCCACCTCGATCACCTTAAATTGAATTTACTGAGCTAACTCAATCATCATGACTTAGTTAACTGACACAAGTTGTTATGAGACGAAATTACAATTTATTGTCCAATTTATTTAAGTGAAAAATAAATTAGACACCTCACATTCCTCACTCCCGGTACATCAAAATTCCTCACTAATGTGGGTGCATTTTTTTTTTGTCCTTTATAGTTTCCAATTTCATTGTTTCTTGTTGCAAATTTCAACACTCCCTCTCAGCAAGAAAGGAATTCAATATATCCCCATCCGGTACCTTTGGAATGTTATGCATGCTACACTTCTCTAGTGTTGTTTGCACCTGAAAATCCTGAAACTAAATAGCCTCTGAACAACTTACTCAGTATAATGCATCTGTCATCAAAGTCTTCTGACTGCTGCTAGCCACTACACCTGTCTAGTACTGGATTCTCTACGCTGCTGCTGACATCTTCATTCGTGCCCTTTGAACTATTTATAACTCTGATTTGTAATCCAGTATTTGACATCTGTCACTCTAATTTCTGTCTTGCTGACATCTGACTACATCAATCTAACTGATCCTTCCTACTACTATTGTACTGTGGGCTCCTCGTAGCCATGTTCGATCCATGAGACACGCCATCTCAATGGACCTTGCCCAAATTTCTTATCTTGGGATTATGTCTACACATCACCCCACCTTACACCTCGACGTATGGATGCTCCCTCTTCCCATATGGCTCGAAATTTCCCCCTCATGGAGGTCTCTGCTTGAGTGGACGCTTCCACTTAGTCTCCTCTCTACTTCTCCAATTGTGGCAGCTACTCCACAACCTTCTGAGACTACTTCTCATGAGGATGCATGTTGAGAGGTAATTTATGCTCCCTCTAAACCACCAAGTCTCTAAATTCTTCCTTTCTCCTCAAAGCTTTGCATGCATCTGGTACCTCAATTACATATAGGTTCTTGACTCGCGCACAGTGTAATTGTCCCGACGTTACAAAAAGTTTCTAAAAAGGAGTTGATTTTAAATCGATGATATCTCCCTCATCCGAGCTCCTATTCGACCGATTTTTTTTCCCATTTGGGTAGATTTTCACGAGGAATCCAAATATTCTATTTGTTTTTGAAAATTTTACACCAAATATTCAAATATTCTCTGCAAACTCGCCGCCCAAAAAATTCCTGCTCTGATACCATGTAGAAAATATAACCAACGAGATTCAATCTAATCTTGTAATCTACTAAAACAAGATATTGAATCCTTCCTACAATTTGCGGAAACAAAACACGATCACACAATCACATATAAGTAAGAGAAATAAATTATCAATCACACAACAACATGATGTATTTGGGGAAAGAAACTGCTCAAAGGCCCTCTATCTCTATTGTGTATTAAGTCAAGGAATCATGAAACAATACATTAATGCTTAATCTCTCATGAGATTCTCCAGCACTATGTCAATTGTCTCCCGTTGATCTAGGCAAACTCGGTCTAGTACTTAGCCAATTCTCATCCTTACTTCAGCCTACCTTGCTCATGCAATTCCTAGGGAATTAACTCCTTATTAATTAGGAAAATCAGTCTTCCTTGATTGCGCAATCCATCATGGCATCCCAATGAATTTATAATTGCACATGGGAAATTTTCTCTGAATACAACTGATAGTTATGTTCCCTTTAACCTCTGTCTCAACTGGGTATTCCTCGAAACTGATATGCATGCAACTATTAATAGCAAATTATCAGTTATATGATTGATCACTCATTGTGAATTAAATCTAATTTAATTCACTGGACCTCTCACTAGCTCATCACTCAGTTAGAACTAGTTAAACTGATTTTAACTCATTTAATCGAGTTAATTACACTTGCACTCCACTAATGCATCAACTTCAACTGGACCTCAAAAATATTAGAATCCCTCTAGATGCCTCATCTTAGACCCTCAATAACTTGAATTTCTTGAGCTAACTCGGTCATCATGACTTAATTAATTGACACAAGTTGTTATGAGATGAAATTACAATTTATTGTCCAATTTATTTAAGGGAAAAATAAATTAGACGCCCCACATTCCTCACTCCTGGTGCATCAAAATTCCTCACCAGTGTGGGTGCATTTTTTTTGTCCTTTTTGGTTTCCAATCTCACTGTTTCTTGTTGCAAATTTCAACATTTCAGAATTTTATAAGGCCTTCACACAAAGACACCATTGAAATCACATGCCTAGATTCTCATGAGAAACCTCTCTTAAGCTCGATCTGCCAGAAGAGAACCAACAATATGCTATCCTACTTCCTAGTGCAAACCGACCCTTAAGGTATGCAACATTCTTCTGAACACTCACATGATGATCTTGCTCTTGGAGGATGATCATGACCTCCCTTTAGCAACCCTTACTCACCCTCGTACTCGACCTACTTTAGGACTACATCTCTCTTCACCCCCTTGATGTGCCAGATAGTGGGAATACATGTCAAACATGCTAATATGTGCCAAGTGATAAGGCATGCCAATATGTGCAAGGGCGTGTCAATGCGTGTTAGGGACTGTCAAGACAACAAAAGGGAGAAAAAGTTAAACTACAAGGAAATGAACACATAAGAGGGTTAATAAGTCATCAATTTACCTTTTCCAAGAGGGGCATGCTAGGCACACCAACACTAGGGGGCAATAGGTGCCAAGTGAAAAGTCTTAGTGCATTCTAAGTTCCAAGTATTCCTTTGTTGCTTCTCATCTACTTTCCAACAATTGATCATCACAAATATATTTAATATTAAACCATGCCAAATCATACCAAGGCATATCAACGTATTCTAATCATGCTAAGACTTTCCAAGCGCCAACACATGCCAAGCACCAATATGTGTCAAGGACTAGTGTTATGCATGTTATGAAGTGGAAGGGAATGTTGAAGAGTGCTAAGGTGTGCTAGAGAGTGATAATGCATGTTGATGAGTGTTAAGGATTACTAGGAAAAAACATTAAGGGAGCACTAGGCAAAAATTCATGGAAGTTAATGAATATGAGGAACGTGTGCTAGAGACTAGTGTTAATGAGTGTTAGTTGTCATGCCAAGGAGGGACTGACAAGGTATGCTAAGCATTGGTAAGGCATGCTAGGGAATATCAAGGCATGTCAAGAATTCCCAAAGTGTGCTTGGGAGTTCTGGGTGTGCTAATTATATCACGTTCCAATTAATAGTTCCAAGATATGCCAATACATGGTAGGTGCTAAGGATGTGGTGTAGGGTGCCAGGGTATGTCAATATGTGTCAAGGCAACAAAAGGAAGAACCAATAAGAGGGTTAATAAGTCAAGACTTTATCTTTTTGAAAAGGGGTATGCTAGGCACACTAATAATAGGTCCCAATACATGCCAAGTGGCATTGTGTGCCAAGTGCTAATGTATGTCAATGCATTCAACCAAGGTGTTCCAGGGCATGCTAGGGACTATATGCAGCATGCCAACACATGCTAGGAGAGTTCCATGTTGTGCTAGCGCATGCCGCCATGTGCTTGGGCGTCAGTGTCATCACGAGATGTTCTAGGTATAAATATGTTCCAATACATGTGGGGTGCTAAGAAATGTTAGTGTGTGCCAAAGAATTAATTTAAGGCGTGCCCAGATTGGTGAGGATCGTTAGGTATTTCTCATTAATAGAAATGTCAAAGCTTGATTATGTATTAAATAATATATTTCCTACACACAATAGTGGAACTTTATCTAAAGGGAATTTGCTAGATAATAAACTTAATATATATGAATCATGTGTTGAATCATAGGAAATCTCTATTCGACTTGTCATTACTTGAGGGAAATGATAAACACTAATTACTTCTAAAAAAATTGACTGACCCGAACCACTATGGCCTTGGACATATTATAAAAAATACTCCACAATAATGGTATTAAATCGTTAACTTTTGACAAAAATATATTAACAGGCACATAGCGTCATAAAAAACTCATTGGAATGATTAATGATGACGGACATTTTTTGACTGTCACCAAAAGTAAAAAAAAGTGAGGGTCATTAAAAGTTCGTCACTAGAAGTGTCACCAAAGAGAGAATTAGTGATGGGCCTTTAACGACCCTCACCAAAAGTCTCACTGAAAATGTCTTTGGTGACGGACCATAAAGGACCATCACTATATACACTTATAGTGATGGTTTTTTAATTATCAATGATGGTTGTTGTATAGTACAACAGGATCCACCTGAATTCCAGCCGCTGAAATATAGTGCCCTAAGATAATTCCTTCGGTCATCATCATATGACACTTTTCATGGCTTAAACAAAGCCTAGTGTCAATACATCTTTGCAACACCTTTTCTAAATTTTCTAATGCTAGCTCAAAATCATCTCCATAAGGTTTGAAGTCATCCATATATACTTCGAGACCTTCATTTATTAAATCTGAAAAAATGTTGAGAATTGCCCTTTGAAATGTAGCGGGGGCATTGCATAGGCCAAAGGGTAAGAATCGTTAGGCAAATGTCCCCCGAGGACAGGGAAAAGTAGTTTTGTCTTGGTCTTCGGGGGCAATATGGATTTGATTGTATCCACTGAAGCCATCGAGGAAAGAAAATAATTTATTTTTTGCCAATGTGTCTAATACCTGATCAATGAAAGGAAGGGGAAAGTGGTCTTTTTGGGTTGCTTTGTTGAGTTCTCGGTAATCTACACATATTCTCCACTTCCCGTTTTTCTTTGGTACCACTACTAATGGAGAGACCCACTTGCTATCAGATATTGGGTAAATGAAATTGACATCCAATAGTTTTTGTAATTCAGCTTTCACAATATCTTTAAGGTGAGGGTTTAATCTTCTTTGGGGTTGGCGAATGGGTCTCACATCCTTTTTGGTATAGATGTGGTGTGTGCATAATTGGGGGTCAATTCCCTTCATGTCTGGATAATCCCATGCAAAGGTTTCTTTATATTTCCGTAGTAATTGGACCAAATTCTCTTCTTGTTTAGTAGTCAGATTTTTGTTAATGTTTAGAGTTTTTCCCGGCTCAATTTCTACAATCTTACTATTGTACACAGAAGTAGTGGGTATTACTTGATTAGGGATGTCTTTCAGAGGATATTCTTCTTCTTTATTATCAAATTCTGCCTTGATCATGTGACATTATAGATGGGATCTAATTTTTGGTTTGTTAATAAAACTATTAATGATATCATCCTCTGTTTGGTCTTTAAAATCGAGGGAATCTTCTATAGTTAGAGGTGATCTCATATTTTCCATAAGATATGATATATGTTGCTTTATTTTTTTGATTATTGATAGGCTTGGTTGGGATGGGGGATATAAAGCTAAATTCTTGACTTAGTTTCCCCTTGTTATTGTCATGTTGCCTTGTCGGCAGCCAATATAAGCATCGGCAGTTGCCAACCAAGGTCTACCTAGGATTAACGGGTGTCCATCTAGCCAGTTCTTTGGTTTGATAACCAGGAAGTCAGCAGGGTATTCCTAGGAATCTACAGATACCATTACATCTTGTAGTGTACCTTCTGGTTTGACTACCGATCGGTCAGCCAACTCTAATAAGGTTGTTGTTGGTTCGAGTGATGTAATGCCAAGTTTTTGATAGGTGGTGGTTGTTAATATATTGATTGCAACTCCCAAATCAACTAAGGCATTTGGGAACAATTGCCCATTGATTTGCACTGTCACTATAGGATTTCCTGGGTCTTCATATTTTACAGGTGTTTCCATTCCTGATAATAAGTCAGATAGAGTATCGACTATTTGGACAGTTGGGTTGGTGGTTTTTCTCCTCTTTGGCTTCTTTATACGCAATTCCTTAATGGTTTTTGCATAAATAGGGATGTCTTAGATAGCTTGGAGGAGAGGGATTTTTATACACAAATTTTTTAATTCTCCCATAAGATCAAAATCAGGATGTTCTAATGGGCGAGGTATGATTAATCGTTCTGGGAATGGTGGAGAAGAGGTTGTTTCTTGTTGTTGAACCACCTTCTCTTTTTGCAATGTTTGTTCTACAAGTAACGGATCTTCAATATGAACATTTTTGTCTCTCTCTGTTTCTACTATACGCCCAGACCTCAATTGAAGGTCATTACACTCCCTCAGTTCAGTTTCTAATTTTGGTGGTTCCATTATTTGGACAGACTGAACTGGCCTATTGTTTGGGTTTGGGTTGGGCTGGGCTAAGAGTTGTGGTCTTAAGTTGGTCTGGGGGTTTTGTGGTAATGTATAGGGAGCTGGAAGTGTAGGTTGAGAGAGGGGAATTGTTCCAGCTGGCTAATTTGTAGGTCTTTTCCAGTTTGATTGCCAAGCCTGACTCTGCGAAGTAGAGGGGGACCATTGTGTTGGATAAGCATTGTTTTGCCAAAACGGTGGGCAGAAAGGAAAATTTGGCCAATTAGTTTGATTTGTTTGATTTGGCCATGACAATGTAGGGAATGGTTGTTGTGACCAATTGGGGAAAGGTGGTTGATTTTTCCACATTCCATTATATTGCTGAGCATTGTATTGAGGAGGCTGAAAAGAAGAAAATGGATCAGTTGACATACCTGATTGTCGTGGCTGCCATTGTCGGCGCTGATTAAGTAAGCATACCACTTCTGATTCTTCTTCTGCCTCCTTATAGATTTCTTTTAGGCCAGGAAGCGAGGGACATCCTTCTGTGGGGTGGTCTTTCGTGCAAATGGCACAAACTTTGATTACATCCAGAGGGCACTCTTTATGGCTGTGTTTCTTCCTACATCTAGGACAGAATACTGCCAAATTTTGTTATGCTTCTGCTTGCTTTTGTTTGGCTTGTAGAATGTCGAACTGCGTTGTTAGAGTCCCTAGAATATCTGTTTTAAAATCTTCCAGCAGGTTTCCAATCTTTGCACGAGTTACACCTTCATTGGAGGTCTTATTATCCTTTGTGATCATGTCATGTTCTGCTGATTTTAGCCTTGTATTGCCCCTCAAACTCTTGATACACAAATCAATGATGTTAGCATAGCTTTCCTGATATATATCACCTTTTCCCATAATATTCAATGTTTCAACCCATTGATCCTTCATCCCCCTAATTAATGTAGTTTTCAACACATTATCAGGTAAGGGTAAGGATGCATAAGGAGATCTCTGAAGATTGTATTGAAACCGTTCCACATATTCTTCTAGGGTTTCATTCGGTTTTGCTGTCATTTGGAATATTTCATCTTTTAGTTCCTGAGACCTACAATAATCTTGATATTTCTTTAAAAACGCAGCTTTCATCTGATCCCAATCAGTTATGACACCCCCACCTAGCCCCATAAACCATCGTAAGGCTGCTCCTTTTAATGTGGAAGGAAATAGTTTTAATTTTTGGGGATCGATGGTATAGTCATACCCCCTGCATAACACATAGAATTCGAACATAAATGCATCTGGATATTTCGATGTCAAGCCATGAAATGTAGGAATATGTTGAAGGGGAATGGCTTTCATAGGTGCATTAACTACAACATCTACTATAGGATATTGCAGCGTGGAAGTTTGCTGGGGTGTTTGTTGGTTCTGGTTTTGGTTCTGGGCCATTTGATCAAATATATGCCAATATCCTTCTGAGATCTCAAGGGAATTCCTAGGCTGACTGGAAGGAGTAGGAATGGCCTTGACAACACTCCCTTTATCTGGAACAATAAGTATTCCTTGCTGGCCTACTGTTTGAGGAGATTTAGGTCCTTTGTTTTGAATGAGTTTGACAACACTTCCCTTATCTGGACTACTCACTATTTGGACTATTTCAAGAGGATATTTTGGTTCTTCTGCTTCTCCTGTTTCCCCTTCTCCTTCACGGAGATTACTAGAGTTCCCTTCTTGTGGAGAAATTAGGCAGGGATTCTCAATTTCTTGGGAATCTTGCTCAATTCCCACTGTTTGACTATGTATCTAAGCAAAGGCTTCAGATGGTGACTCTGTGGCCTGAAGGGAACTAGTAGGCTGTCTAGAGATAAGTTTCCTAGGTCCTACTGATGGTTGAGATTCAGTCTTTTTAAGGATTTCGTCAATGAAAGTTGTTCGCCCAAGGGTCACCGGTCCCTTAGGTTTTTCGGGTTTAGGAGGAATTTTGTTTTGTTTAGCTGGTTTATTCATTCAAGAAAACAAGCCTTCATTCCTACCTAAATAAAGAAGTTTACCTAATTCTGCTATGAAGCGGGTTGTGAGCAATTATGTTCCTTTCCCGGTGCGCAGGTTCTTAACTTCTGTCTTTAATACCCAATTCTTCGCAAGCAGAAGAAAATCAAATGTGCATCACTCCTTCAAAATGGCATACACCCTCCTCGGAAATGGCGCCAAAATGTTGAGGTATAAAAGATATCTTTTTAACACCTAATTATCTTACATTAATTATCAATCCGATAACGAATTTTTGTTTCAAGAGTGTACTCTGTTTGAGACTGCACTTTAGCTAAGAGTAATTCTATGAAAGATGTAGTATAGTATTCTAGATACAAGAGTAAACAGATGCTTGTAAAGAAATATAATTATAGTAACATGGATACAAATACTTTGAAATCTCAACTACTCACTCTGCAAAGCATCAATCAGGGATACAGTAGCAATAACTCATTACCTTAGAAATTGATGCAACTGAAATCACACTGAGACAAGGCAATCAATTTCAGAACTTGGAGGCATTAACCAATGTTATTCTACAGTTGACAGTCCTGCTCTTTAAACACTCAAAGTGAAATCGAAATTGAACTACTTGCTGATGAAAATAACTAAGAAGAACTTCTTCTAAAAGCAAGAAATGGAAAGGAACAACAATTGGTAATCTCTATGTGTACACAACAACTGTAAACAATCTCTCTGTAATCTGAACCTAACGAACTAGAAATAAAAAACAAACAGTAACTGAAAAGAAATCAACAATTGAACAACAAATGTAAACTTAACAGAATCAGATAACAAGTCTTCTTAAACTCCAACCCTGTCGACAACAAACGCTATGAAATAGTCAATCGAAATGAACCATAATCCAATGGAACAACAAACATAATTAAGTATGGAACAAAAAATCTTTATAAGAGACAGTAAGATGAATAATACAGTAATCACGATCCTTGCTAAAATAGAAGAGCAATGCAATTCATTAACGCACACAACAATCCAGTACTCAATTCAATAGTAATAAAATAACTCTGTAATTGCAATCAACCTAAACAAAATTATCACACGATAGTAATTAAATGATAGAAATACAAACATCAGAGCAATTACACCAAGCTCGGGCCCTTAGCACCAGTGAAACACTGCTGGGTTACTTCAGAGCTTGAAATATGAAATAAAATGCGCCTTTGTATTAATCGAACATAACAGTGTTACAGTGATCGCTCTCTGAACACGAAAGTCAATAGAACATAATATTACAAAAGGAATGTTTTGAATCAAATGATCTGACTCCCTACAGTCGCTAAGTTTTTGCCTTATATAACAAACTTCGACGGACAAGAAAAGGAACGAGATGAGGTTTGAATAGTGATCCCTCAGGATCGAAGGATCCTGAGGGATTCAATTCTCTCCTTTCTTTAGCTATCACTTGATTTCCTTTCACCAAAGTTGAGTTGTCCCCTGCCTTTTCTTAGCGATGCGTTCAGATTTCCTTGTCTTTGGTAGGATTTGGTCTAATGCTGGAGGAACAACAGTTTCATTTACTTTAGCCTCACCTCTCATATAGATGTTCACCTCGCCTAATTCTTGTTTTTAGCAATAAAAGGCAGTTTTTAGTCCCATTTTACAATAAACATAAATCTTCACAATTCTACCACATTTCTTGTAATAAATCATCTTTCTAAAGTAAAAAGAATTATGTTTAAAGTAAAATAATGGGAAAACACATAGTGAATTCATACCATTTCCAATCGCTCAACAAGCTGAGTACCCAAACAAGAAAATAACTCCGTCCAAAAATTTCCAGTAAAAATGGGATCTCTGTCGCTCACAATAACCCTTGGGCTTCCATGTAGCTTTTGAATTCTGTCCACAAATGTAGTAGCAACTGTACTTGCTTTAAATGGATGAGATAATGCACAAAAGTGTGCATACTTGGTAAGTCGATCAACTACCACCATGATGACATTCTTGCCTTCGGACTTCGGTAAACCTGTGATAAAATCCATTGAAATCTCCTCCCAACGTTGACTTGGAATGGATAAAGGTTGTAGAAGTCCCGGGGTCTTAATTGTCTCCACTTTATTCTGCTGGCAAACCAAACATTTCGCCACAAACTTTTGAATATCAGATTTAAGGCCATCCCAAAAAAATTATTTCTTCACCTTGTGGTAAGTTTTTAAAAATCCTGAGTGTCCTCCTAAAGGAGAAGTGTGCAATTCCAAAAGAATCTTTTGTTTTAGTTGGGAATTCTTACAAAGATATAAGCGATCTTTGTACCATAAGGAATCATTTTCCAACTAAATGTATCAGATGTACTAGGATCTTGCTGCAACTTTTGAATGAGTGTCCACACTTCTTCGTCCTTCTTCCATTCATCTCTTGCTTCGGTTATCCAATCTGGTTGGATAATAGAAATGGCACAAAGCAATGCTTCCACCTCTTCATTCTTTCTTGAGAGTGCATCTGCAACAACATTTAGCTTCCCTTTTTGTATATGATTTCAAAGTCGTAAGCCAACATCTTTGTGACCCATTTTTGCTGCTCTTCTGAAGATAGTCTTTGTTCCAAAAAGTGTTTAATACTATCATGATCAATTTTTACCTTGAAGTGTCTTCCCATTAGGTAAGTTCTCCATTTCTTTAGTGCATGCAGTATTGCTAACATTTCCTTCTCATAAATAGGTTTCTGTAAATAATTTTCTTTGATTGGACGACTTTCAAAAGAAATGGGTCTTCCTTCTTGCATTAAAACAACACCAATTCCATTTCCTGAGGCATCACATTCCACAATAAAGGTTTTTGTGAAGTTTGGTGTAGCTAAGACCGGTGCTAGGCACATTGCCTCTTTAAGATGTTCAAAGGCCTTAGTTGCTTCAGGAGTCCATGAAAATGCATCTTTCTTCAATAATGTTGTTAGAGGTGTTTTTATTCTCCCATAATTCTTAACAAACTTGCGATAATACCCTATTAACCCAAGAAATCCTCGCAACTGCTTTATGGTTGTGGGGACTTTCCATTCCTTAATGGCTTTAATTTTTTTAGGGTCTACCTTAACACCCTCGTGAGATACAATATGACCCAGATATTCAACCTCTTGTACTCCAAAGAAACATTTGGATGTTTTTGCATATAATTGTTTCTCCTGCAATAGTTTGAGCACCCTGTCAACATGTTCAACATGATCCTTCCAAGACCTGTTGTAGATTAGTATATCATCAAAAAATACTAGCACAAATTTTCCAAGGAAGGGTTTGAAAATGGAATTCATCAACCCTTGAAATGTAGAAGGTGCATTGGTAAGGCCAAAAGGCATGACCAAAAATTCATAATGACCCTCATGAGTTCGAAATGTTGTTTTCAGAATATCTTTAGTCTTCATTCTAATTTGATGATATCCTGAACGAAGATCCAACTTGGTAAAATGAATTTCTCCATGTAATTCATCCAATAATTCATTAATCACAAGAATGAGAAATTTAACTTTAATAGTGTGTTTATTTAGCTCCTTATAATCAAGACACATGCGCCACGATCCATCCTTCTTGTGTACCAATACTACTGGAGCAAAGAAAGAACTTTGACTAGGTTGAATTACAACATCCTCTAACATTTCTGCAATCATATGTTCACTTTCGCTTTTTTGGACATAAGGATATCTGTAAGGCCTGATGTTTGGAGGAACACTTCCTAGAATCAAATGAATATCATGATCATGATCACGAATAGGTGGGAGTCCTTTGGGAGTTTCAAACACCTTGGAATGAGTGTCCAATACTTTTTGGATATATGGAGAAATAGATGATTTTGATGTTGGAACTTCTAGTGAGCATAATTATGCAATCATGCCTCGTTGTTCTTTCTTCAGAAGCTTTGTCATGAAATTAGAGCTTATTGTATTTCTCAGCTTCCCTGTGATACCTCGTAATTCAACTTCCTTTCCTTCCGAAAAAAATTTCAAGAAAAGTTCCTGAAAATTAAAAACTACCATCCCCAAAGAGTGTAACCATTGTACTCCTAGTAGAACATATGTACCTTCCATTGGAATGGAAAGCATTGGACTATTCAATACATATCTCCCCATGGTTAGCTTAATATTATGTAATTTCTAGAGCAATTTATAGTTCCTCCATTTGAAACCATCACTTGACACTCTGGTGTTGGGTATAGGAAGAAATTCAATTCCTTGGCTACCTTACAATGAATAAAATTATGGGTACTACCCGAATCAATCAACACTATTACCTTTTTCTTCTTGATATGTCCTTCTATCTTGAGGGTTTGAAGAGTGGTAATTCTTTCCAATGCATTACAGGATATGGTCAGACTCATTTCTTCTTTCTCTAGGGTTGGTTCCTGGGGTATATCCTCTTCTTTTGAAGTTTCTTGTTCAATTTATTCCTCCTCTTCACAATCTATTTAAAATAATTTCTTCTCAGCACACTTATGACCTTTAGTGTATTTTCTATCACAACTGTAGCAAAGCCATTTTTCTCTTTTTTCTTCCAATTGTTGTGGTGTCAACCTTGTAGGTTGTCGAAGTCTGGGAGTAGTAACACTTCCATATTTATAGATGTGAATGGTAGGCTTCATTGTCACCATAATTTTACATTCAATTTTTCTTGCCAACCTGAATGCCTTCTCTAATGAATTAGGTTCCCAAAGGTGAACCTAATGTTGGATGTTATCCTTCAAAGTCCCTATGAAGACATCAATCATGTGTTCATCTAGAATGTCAGTTACCCTTATATTCAATTTTTGGAAGTCCTAAATGTGCTCCACCACTGAACTCTTTTTTTTAGATTTATCAATTCTCTAAAGAATATGTTGCCCTTTGTATCCTCGTAATGTGCTATCATTTCCTCCGTAAAAATTGACCAAGTGACAATTTTTTTACGGGATCAAAGCCATCGATACCATACAAATGTATTTTGTTCTAAATATAAAGTTGCAATGCGTACATTTTTTGTGTTTTACACATTATTGAGATCAAAATATTGCTCCATCTATAGTATCCATGTTACGGGATCCTCGTCATCAAACTTCCTCATATCGATATTTGGAATATGTTGGGCCTTCAATCCAACATTAGAGTTTATGAAATCACGATTAACATTTATTTTTTTCTCATCATTAGTTTCCTCTACTATATTTTTTCCATTAGTAATAATTTCTTGTATGAACTTTGTCAAACCTTCCTTCAAATCTTCTATGTCTGCTTTTAGATCATTCTTCATGTCTTCCATGTTGTCTTTCATTTTTTCTTCCATACCATCGATCTTAGCTTCCATGCCATCCATGTCATTCTATAAACCATCGATCTTAGCTTCCACGCCATTCATTTCAGCTTCCATGCCTTTCTTCAAGCCTTCCATTTTAGCTTCCATGCCATTCATCTTAGCTTCCATGCCTTTCTTCACACCATCCATTTCATTTTTGGTTACTTTTTGCAAGAGTGAAATTTTTTGCACTTGCTCTTGTAATTTTGATATATCATGTTGCACTTCTTCCTCTTCATGGGTCATATTATAGACTTCTGAGGGATTAATGGGTGTTGAATTATTTTTAGGGGGGCATTTTAGAACCCAATACTGATATATATGCTTCAATATGCCCTTGGAATCATTTCAAACTAATTTTTCAAATAAGACTTATGCAATTCGAAAAACAAATACACACATTTTTCCTGATTTTGAGGAGCTCGATGTTGAAATTGACATATCTCTGTAATTTCAGATCCCCGAGATTTTATCTTCAGTCATTTAGTATCCCTCTGAATCTTCTTTCCAATGCCACAGGCTTGACCTGATTTGGATTCTTGAAGGCAAAGTTATGCCCAATCTCCCACAATGACCAAATTATGGACTGGTTCTGTAGAGAGAACTTGTACGGTGTGTTAGTCATCAGTGATTTTCACTATACTTAGATGACTAATTATTGGTTCTAGATTTCTAAAAAACAAAATTCCATGAACATTGTGAGTTTTAGAAATTTCACTACCTTCATTATCCTTAGAGAAAATCTTTTACTATCCTACCATTTTGCCATTTCATGATCACCTTGTAACTCCTACAGACTCCAAATGGATTGTGCCTCTCATTTCCATCCTTTTTACTACCCATAATCTCATTACTCTGTTTGTCCCTTGCTTATGACTCCATTGTCCATCTAGGGTTTTTTAGGGATTTTTTCTTGGTTTTATGACTTCCATGGTTAAATCATCAACAAGGCTTGTATCCTGATGCTCTTACACCTCCTCCTATTCTTAATACACCTTCACAAATACTTCCCATCACTCTTATCCCTCAAAATCATCATTTTTCTACAAAACCTAGCCTATTGCTACAATTTGACACTTTTTCGAGACTAGGCCTGTGTTTTTTCCTTTTGGACCCCTTCCCCTCACTCAATCCTTCAAATTACACTTTCCCCTACTCTCTAACATCCATCCCTATACCCCAAAATTTCCCCAAAAATTTAGACAACCCTTAACCCCTTCTTTCCCCTCCCCCTACAAGGCAGTCCTAAATCCCTTGTTTTGCCTACACCAAACCCTAATTTCCCCTTCCAACTAAGCTAGGGTTTGCTATGGAAATGAGGCATAGGAGAAAAGGATCCCTATGATAGATCATATCAGAAAAAATAAATCCATACCAACTTATAAACATCATGCCTCCATCATTTTCCAAGAATTCATTCCAAGAGTCAAGCCATTTGTCACACCTAGAGCTAGTTTTCCTTCAAATTATGTTTATGACCAAACATAGATGAATTTGGAAAACATGAAAGAGGTTTTTTTCCCTCATATTTCCAAGAAGAGAAAACTCCTTCAGATTTTACACATGTATCATGGTTTTAGAGCAGTTTAAAAAATACAGGTGTCACGGGAGGATTGCTAAACTGCTAGAGTGACATTGGGAAAATCAGGTTTTATTACATCTGGAGTGTCCGAATGACTTTTGTGATGAGTCAAATAATAAATATACTGGAATATATTTCCAATGAACTATCATGAGCTTAATTTTGAATTAAGGAAGGCCTCCAAAAGTTGTCTGCACCAGCACTCTGCATTTCTGCACCATCATTTAGCACTGTTTGACCAGTCTTGGGAGAATAAACTTTTAAAAGCTAAAATAAACTCCAATCAGAAAAAAATGGTATATTTGGAAATTATACTGGATTATATTTCCAATGAGCTATCATGAGCTCAATTTGGAGTTAAGGAAGGCCTCCAAAAGTTGTCTGCATCATCACTCTACATTTCTGCACCATCACTCAACACTGTTTGACCAGTCTTGGGAGAATCAATGTTTGACAGGGAAAATCAACTCCAATTAGAGAAAAAAGGGTATATTTGAAAAATTGACAGGATAAGATTTCCAACAAGCTATCATGGGCCCAATTTGGACATCGGGAAGACCTCAAAATTCCCTCTGCAAAAAAGGCACTATGCCTTTAGAAACTGGCACTGCACCTTTGAACAGGAAAAGCTTCTAAGCCCTCTAACAACTCAAATCACCTCAAAAGCTTCCAAAATCTTGCTGAGAGTCCTCCAAACATATTTTTAATTTTATGAGGTAAGTGGTTTGTCGCTAATGAAGAACCTCTTGCAGCAAAGAAGATAGGAAGCACTTGGCTCTAAGAGGAACTAGGGTTTTTGAGATGATAGTCCAGCAATATACCAAACAATGATCAAATGCAACAAAATACCTGAAGATGGAATACAAAGCTGAGCATGAAGCAAAACCTACAGAGAAAATAGGTAAAAAGTATCAGTATAAAGAAGGTCAAGCCTTCTTTTTCAGTCATTTGCTTTATATGATCAAAGGAATAAAAGCATAGGGTTGAGTTTCAAGATGGAAAGAACAAGCTGATCATGAGGTTGTTGTTGTATAACTAAATGTATCTAACCCAAGAAACATCAAAAGGGGCTAAAATAAATATGTCATGGCACCTGCAACAAATCAGAAGTGGCCAAAGAGGAGATATGGCAAACATGATTATGGTCATTGTAAAAGGTAAGTTTATCATGCCCAAAGAACAGTGAAAAGGGGAAAGAACCATGTTCTTAAGTCACCCACAGTCAAAAAGGTCAAAGGGAGTAAAAAAATGATTTTAACTTCATAGTGCAAGCCAAAAAGAGGTTTTGACAGTGCTAAGAAAGCTGCCACCAAAAAGGGAAAAGAGCCACTTAGAAGTTTTAAGTCACCTGCAGTAAAAGAAAAAGAAAAATCAGTAAAGGTGACCAAGAGACAAAAAACATTAGAAAGTGGGTTTACAAGGGATAAATTTATTTTTCTAAGACTATAAAGAGTCATTTTGTTTATCACTCAGCTCATTTGTCACTTGCAAAAAGAGTGAAAAGCATTCAAAGAGAAATTTATGAGTTTCAGTCAAATTCTAGGCAAAAGTCACTCGGCGCTACGCTTTGGAGCAGGCGCTGCGCTTAGGGGAAATTTCACGGCGTAATTTTAAACTGCACTATGCTTACAAGGGAGCGTGCTGCGCTTATAGCTGGGCGCTACCTGTTCGCTTAGTTTTTCCAGACAGGGAGGACTCGGCAGGCCTGCACGTGGGTAGTGCTATGCTCAAAGAGGCCCGACAGGCCCATACACGTTCAGTGCTGCGCTTAGGAGCCCGTCAAGCCTACACGCAGGCAGCGCTACGCCCAGGAAGACATGACAAGCCCAGATTTTTTCTCGGCACCACTTTTAGTGCAGGAAACCTTTTTCCACTTGCAAAATTGCTAAAAATCACCCAGAAGTACCTCCAAACGGCCTCCAAGGACCTACAAAAAAGTCAAAGGAGAAGAAGGAAATGAATTGCGCAATGATGAAGAAGAGGTCAGCAGTGAAGCAGCAGACATGGAGGTGGATAATAATAAAGATGAGGCAAGTGACAAAGAAATAGAGGATGATCCTAAGCACAACAGTGAGACTAAGAGCCCTAGTGACAGTCAAAACAGTGAGGCTTATAGTCATGACAGAGATGAAGGAAAGAATGAAGAGGCTGTTAGTGAAAACAGTGAGCTTCACAGTGATGATGATGATGCTAGGGACAACAGTAAAACTCAGAGCCAAAATGACAGTAAAATCAGTGAGGTCCTTAGTAGTGGTAAAGGTAGTGATGATGTTGGAAACACAAAGGTTAGAAATGAGGTTGAAGACATGGAGGTAGATGAAAATCAAGATGAGATAAATGAGGAAGGAGGCAACAGTCAAGGTAATGAAGAGGAAGACATAGAGACAAATGATGGCAGCGATGATGAAGACACCCAAACGATCGAAATTATATCCCTTCCATTGACATATCAAAGAGGACAAAGGCTTGTGTTTGCTACCTCTAAAGGGCGAGAGACCATTCCTTCCTCTTATACCAAGAAGCTAGATAAGAGCAAACAAAATATCAAAGATCAAGCCGGAGAAACCAAGTTGCAAGGGCTAAAACTCAAAAAGGCGCAAACCAAAATCCAAGCACTAAAAGAGGAAAAAGACCAAGCTAAACTTGGAATCTTGGCACAATCTTCTCTATAGGTCTCTCAAACCCCATGAGGAACACATCCACCAAAATTGGGAGAATTTTGACAAATTTTGGTTTTTGTGAATTTGGAGGCCTCTAAGCGCAACACTCCTAGCGCTACGCTTTCATCTCAGGTACCCTCAGCAGGAAAACTTAGAATTTTTGGAATTCTCACATCTAGTACAATATTCTTACCAAATTTCAGAGCATTTGGAGCATTTTTGACCCCTCAAAAGGCCAAAAAACACCTCATTTTTCACCTTTCTGCCTCATTTTCAGGCTTGGCGCTGTGCCTAGAGCAGTATTGGAAAATTTACCTTTTGGACAGGTTGATGAAGCTCATTCAAAAAACCAATCGTATATTTGGAAAGTAGACTCAACAAGCTTTCCAACGGACCATCATGGAGCAAATTCCGACATAGGGAAGATCACCAAAACCTGGCTGTAAGTGGACCCATTTTCTGCGTGTGCTGGCGCTGCGCCTAGAGAAGTTTTGGGAATTTTGTCTTTTGGACAGGTAAATGAAGTTGGATGAACTTGGGACCGATATTCTTTGAGGGTTGGCTACCCAGGAGAAGTATAGTCCAAGAGGGTCATAGTCTGGGAACACCTGGGTGGAGTATGTACCTTGGAGAGACGATGATTATGGTGTCTAGAAGTGATATGTCTCGCCAACATTATAGCCCATTGTCTCATTAAGAGATGGTGTTGTTAGTCAAGGCCTTGCACTAGGAAAATGATGGTTGTTATGATGTTATACAGATGCAATTACCAATCCGATTCTTCTTATGAGATTCTTCAGATTGAAAGTGACCGTGTATTGTTATGAATAACTCCCTAGTTAAGAGGGAGTGTTGGAAGGTGTAACTAGGATCAGCCTTCATATTGACTATGTAATTATGTATTTATGCAATGAAGAAGACAAAGATAATAAAATATTTTTTTGGTATGCTTGCTTCATGGGTTTCATGAGAAAGGTTTTATTATAGGTCAAAAGACTTCTTCTTGATATCTTTTAGGGATTTTTCATCTGGTCATAAATGTACTAATTAAGATTCATGTTTATGAAGATTCAAGTCATACTTGTATGCCTCAAAACTGTGTCAAACAAAGCCTTGAAGTCATGGCACATATGTGTTGGGCGTAACTATCATCGTCAAATAATTTCCCTAACATAAATTTTCAATCCGAGGGTTTCGTAGACTTACGAAGCACATGCACTAGAAATGAAGGACTAAAGTTAAACTAGCCTAGTCTAATTCTTTCGTCTCTGATTCAAGATGCAGTAAATGACGGAAGAGGCTCCTAAATTAGGAGAACCTGGTCGTCCTTCCGCATATTACTGTCTTTAAGAAAGAGACTAAAGAGCAGCAGTATGTGATGTGTAGAAAGTGAGAGAAGAGGCTCCTAACTTAGGAGAACCCGATCGTCCGTCCTAAACAATTCTACTCCAACAACATTACCACTTCATCATATCAAAAACTGGAAATGTGCAATTGTATAAGATAAAAAAAACGTGTGAATAATAATCCGGTGTCAACATATATTAATGATGAAGAAAAATAATGAAATACTACAAAACCAAAAATTTATTCTAGATTCTAATTCTTCTCTCTATCATATCCTTCTTATCTCCTACATTACATATCAAAATGAAGAGAGAGCACTCTCTTTTATACAGGAGTGCTTTGAAAAAAAGATAAGCAACTCAGAATTACAAACCCACTTTTCTCTCAACCAATATCCCTATAATTAAAAAATATGATCCCTTTAAATCCTCACTCATCTCTCGCAAATCTGGGATGAGATATGTTATCCAAATCTCCATGATCTTCTCCTTGGAATATCCATGATATTCTCCTTGAAATTTCCACGATCTTCTCCATGGAAAAAGTTTGAACAATTATCCTTTGAATTCTTGAAATGGTGGAGGAAAAATTTGAGAAGATTTTTGAATAATCCTTCCAAATAATTCTACACATTACAAATCTCATCCACATATGAGATATTAATGAAATATGTCAATTTTCCAATAATTAATCATAAATTCTCTTATAATATTAAAAATAAATAAATGGGAAAATAACGAGGTGAACCCATGGAAATGGTATGATGAATGGTTAAATGAGGTGATGGAATGCGAGGAATGGCGAGGATAAACATGATGAAAATGCGACAATTACGAGACCCAACATACCCCCCAACTGAACTTGTTGCATGTCCTCATGCAACCTTTGCATGGATTAAAAACTTTTGGCTTTGCATGATTATGGTTTCTAACAATGTATCATTCCAGGATGTGAAATACATGTACTGCAACTGATATTTTCTATGGTTGGTTCTTGTGTTAACAACCATGAATATAACAAATGTTGGTTCTTGTGTTAACAAAATTCATTTATATTTATTTATTTATTATTATTTCTATAATACATGTACTGGAAATGATAAGTCATTAATACGTGTAAGAAAACCTTTTCTCATGTTTTTGAATCATGCCAAAATATATATCAATGTATTTAAATCAATTGCAACGAAGTGTATTTTGGAAGAGACATGTTGGTCAACATTATATGAGGTGATGAATGGAATGAAGCGGTTATGAATATCCCCCCCCTCCCCCCAAACTGAAGATGTGTTATGTTTACAAAAAGGTGAAAGATGATGTAATATGGTGAGAGAATTTTCCAAGTTCATTTATTTTCAACATGTAAGAAATTATTTGATTAAAAATTAGAAAATAACATACCTTGACTTACCCAAAACATTGATGAACTATGTAATATAAATGTAGCTGTTGTTGTTTCTGGATTAGGAAAATGTCATGCTGTTGGATTAGGAAAATATCGTGGTGTTGGATCATGTGAATATCATGCTGCTGGATGAAGTGAAGGAATTTGAAGTGCTGCTTGGTTGTATGAATCTAAAGATGATGTCTGAAAGTTGAACTGTCGTACTCTCATATGGTTGAAGGAATGTTGTTGCAACTGTTGATGGAGTCATAAAAAATATATAGTCTTCACGTGCTACAAAAACTCGATGGTACAATTCTAGTCATGCGAATAGATGTGTCAATGTCGAGCATGAAAATAAGTCATTGGATTACCGACCATTAATGGATTTCGTTAACCAATGTGAAGCAAACTCACCATTGATGTCAATGAGTGCCAAGATACCATAGTACATCTTGCGAAGTGCGAATAAATGATCTGGTGTCGAGCCACTTGCAAGATCCAACGATCAAGGGACATTGATGTATTCCCATGACTGTTAGTGAGAGAACTTGTCACTAGGGCATACAAGCCTCAAGGTACTAATGACTCTAGTCTCTATCTTAGATAAAGTGCTGAGGTCGATGGGTGGAGACTTGTTAAAAGGTGGGCCTTATGGAATCCCACATCAGTCAACACGAGTTTATACAAAATTATTGGTAGGACTATAGATGAAAATTTTTGTAGTAGAAACAGGTTTTAAGGAAAATGATAGCAAGGAAATGTGGTCATGGAAAAAGGAGATGTTTGGTTTTATTTATGAGGTAAAAGATAAACTGGAAATGACGAAAGAATGTATGCATCTCTAAAAAATATGTAGGTTGTGAAGTCAAAATGAAAGTGGGCTTCGATATGGATGGTTGAGAGTGGGATTCCCATTGGGCGTGCCAGCATAGAAGGAGAAGGGTAAATGAACACATCATGGTGCAATGAATATTTTCAAAAATGATTGTGTGACAGACATATGCGATGAAAACTTTAGCTCCTCTCCGCTTTCACATTTTCATGTTTTATTATGATTTCTAAAAATGAAATCATATCGTTTTCGAACCTGTGAAAGCTTAGTACTAGTTCTGCATGAAAATTGTGAGAGCTTTGAAAAACATATAATGCAATAATTAGTATGAATGCTTTAAATTCAAACTGAAATACACTTTTTTACCTGCTGGTCGTCGCATGTCTCTAGACAACTGTTTTCATTTTAGGTCTGTGACTTGAAAACCATATTAACCAATTGAATTAAAAAACGAGGCCCAATTTTATTATCCCTAAAAATATGATTTTTCATGAAATGAAATGTCTATTTGAAAATTTTTATTTATTTATTTATATATTTATTTATTTTTAATCTATATATATATATATATATATATATATATATATATATATATATATATATATATTAAGAAAATAATTTAAGCTAAACAAGCAAACCCTAAAATGAATTATTTTTATTTTTTCTATTTTTAACACAAAAAATAAAATAAAAAACAAACCGTACCTTGGTGAAAAGACATCACTATCATTTGCACTATTATTGTTATAAAAAACCCACTTGCTTTTCGCACCACTGCCATAATAAATTAATGACATAAACAAGAGAAACAAAAATAGCTAAACAAAACAAAATCTACCAAAACCAAAAACAAAAATCCATTAGATCTTCGGTTCGATCCTCTCCCCATCTACAAGTACCCCACCTTTCCACTGATTTGACTTTGTTGCTCTCATACAAAATCCAATGTGGGATAAATCCACTGCACCCACTTCTTTCCATCTCTCCATCCATCCATCGTTGCCAACCATCTACATCCATTCGCCACCATATAAACACTAGCTTCAATTACACTAGCATCTTGATGTGAATATTGCACACATATTTGATTCACGCTCATGATCTAGATCATATAGCTGTATGGAGAACGTGTGGAAAAGGATTTTTTTTTTTTTAAATTGGAACCGTAAAAATCAGTCGCAAAAATATATATACCACTGGCAGGTGATTGCATTTGGGCTTATCAACACTCCTTCGGAACAGCTATTCAAATAATTAAAAACCTCTATGTATGTGGTGAAAACCATCAAATTAATCTCTAAGCTTTGCAGCAACACCGTCTATGAGATTACCTTGCATAAATATCTTCGACACAAATCGCTCTAGATCAACCCATGATTTTGGGTTTCTTCCAATCGCCCCAAAGTTCATGAAACTTCTTGCCCAAAATCTGCATAGGATCCCAAAAATATTAGCGTAAATATTGAAAAACATCTGGGCACGTGGTGGTGGAAAATTGCTGAAAAGGGACTGGACAGAAGCAACACAACATTTCAGGATTCATGGAGTAGTGTTTCTACAAAGGTTTAAGATGGGAATGAGCAATTTCGATCAGAAACTACTTGATTTAAAAACCATGTTAGAAAGACAGGAGATCGATCCATAGAAACTCGAAGATCTCGTCAAATTCTACACCAGACCTTCGAAAATATCCAGCTTGGGTGAGAATGACATTATCCGCCGATAATACAACACAATCTAGCACTGGTAATACAGTCGCATAGTGGATATCTTTACTCAGCAATCGAGAGGAGAACGATGAATTTTATTCAAGATCTTCTGCTTCTTTCGAATCTTGCGGGAGGAAGAGATCAAGGCTCTCTTACAACCCTTTTCAAAACATAATGTGCTCTCTTTCTCTTTCTTCGGCTCCCTATAACAAAATGCCCAGATGTGCTTCTCCTTCGCCACCCCAAGCTCCTGCTCCTCATGCTCCGGCTGTTGGAATTTCTGAGAATTCCTGAACAAACTCAGAGAGAATAATGCTCTCCTCTAAACACAGAGAAATTAAAATAAAAATTTTCTTCTGAGAGAGACAGAGTTTCACACTTGAACACTTCTATTCCATTAAAAAAAAATGTTACAAAATATTCCTCTAACAGAGGAGTTACACAGTGACTGCTGCTAACACAGTGCACACAAAAAACACTCTATCTCTTACATAATCTGCTGTTGCATACAATACTCTGTCTGTCTTTCAAAATAGCCTTCAAGCTCTTTTTCTCACTACTTTGTCTTTTTACACTGCTGTGTATATATAAACATTAGACTGCCTCTCGGGCTTTTTGTATGGCGCAACATACATTTCAAAATGTAAAACAAACATTTTACATAAAATAAAACTATAACTAAAAATTAAAACTGTTTTAAAACTCTCGGGCCCACAATACAAAATGTGCACATGTCATATTGATTTATGTTAAAACATAACATAATCAATAGTTTAACATAATACTCCGTCACGCAATGTAAAAACATTAAAACAAAAACATTAATAAAACTTCCCTTCGCAACCTTTCCACCGGACTTCAAAAACCCGATTAAACCAAACTTCATAAACAAAATTCACGTTACAAATGGGGGGCCGCGACGTCACCATTTGAACGTGCAATGGATTATTAAATCCATCCTATAATCTCTCATCGCGTTCGAAATTGGGTTGGGGTATGGCAGATTTTGAACGCGTGATGAAAAATTCAATTGCGCTCATAAAACCACATCACATCAGTTTTGAGCTTTGGCTGAATCAGCTCCAAAAAAATGTGATCAAATAAAATTCCTCCATATGGTCTGTCGACGTGGTCTGTGAGACCACTGCCCCCATGGCCTGCGGGACCAAAAATCTTTAAACGGACAAAAAACTCCCGCGTACAAACATTCCTATGTATAAAATGCTCCGTTTCTTTTATGAAAGGATTGTAAGGTTTTTATCAATCCGAACTCGATTGTTCAATCATTTTAGCAAGCGGCTCTGTGGCAGAGCCCTTCCTACAAATTTGGAAAGTGGCTACAGTACAGGGGCAGTTGAAATTAACCTTTCAACACTCCCCCTTAAGTTCAACTGTTGGGTTATTAGTCATACCCAGACATTTCCTTAAAAATTCAAAACTCTTCTGCCCCAATGGCTTGGTCAGAATGTCTGCAAACTGCTCCTGAGTTCTGCAGTGTTCTAAAACAATTTCCCCATTGTTCACCAATTCTTTGATGTAGTGAAACTTTGTGTCAATGTGTTTCGTTCTCTTGTGAAACAAAAAATTCTTGGATAATGCAATAGCTGAGCTATTGTCACAATAAATCACTGTACCTTTTTCTTGCTCTTCGCATAAACTTCTCAACATTCTCCTCATCCAAACTACTTGACATGATGCTGCTGTAGCTACCACATAATTTTCCTCTGCGGTAGATAATGCTACAATAGGCGGTTTTTTAGAAGCCCATGAAATGGCTCCTGAACCCATGCGAAAAACATAACTAGAAGTACTTTTCCGGTCGTCTACACTTCCAGCCCAATCACTGTCAGTGTATCTAATTAACTCTAAACTTTCTGAAGTAGTGTACAAAATACCATACCTTTTAGTTCCTTTAACATACCTCAGAATTCTCTTCTCTACCTGCCAATGTGCTTCTTTTGGCCTCTCCATGAATCTGGAAATCAAACTAACAGCATGCATAATATCCGGCCTAGTTGCAGTCAAATACATGAGGCTGCCAACTATGTGCTCTTGTACAAACTAGGATCAAAATCCTTGTTGCTATCCTCTTTGCTGAGTTTTAATCCCATCACTGTGGGAGTTATTTCTGCTTTGCTCTCCTGCATATTAAATCTTTCCAACACTTCATTAACATATTTTTCTTGTGAGATAAAAATCCCATTTTCATTTTGTTCTACTTCTATTCCTAAGAAGTATCTCAGCAATCCCATATCAGTCATTTCAAATTTATCTTTCATGACTGTTTTAAAATTTTCAATAAGATAATCATCATTACCTGTAAAAATTACATCATCAACATATAACAAAACAATCAAAATCTTACCATATTTTTCTTTGATGTATAGGGTGGGTTCTCCCTCACATTTTTCAAATCCATTTTCCAGTAGATAGGAATCTATCTTACTGTACCATGCTCTTGGTGCTTGTTTCAGCCCATAAAGAGCTTTCTTCAATCTGCACACTTTGTGCTCTTGGCCTTTCTTTTCATAGCTTAGAGGTTGTTCAATGTAAACCTCTTCCATTAACACTCCATTTAGGAATGCTGACTTCACATCCATTTGGTAAACTTTCCACTTGTTTTGTGATGCTATGGACAACACCGCTCTCACGGTTTCCATTCTTGCAACTGGTGCGAAATTTTCCTCATAATATCTCCCATGCTGTTGCTTATACCCTTTGACAACAAGTCTGGCCTTGTGTCTTTCAATTTTTCCTTTAGCGTTACTTTTGGTCTTGTAGACCCATTTAACTCCAATAACTTCTTTACCTTTTGGGAATTCAACCAAATCCCATGTCTTGTTTCTTTCTATGGCATTAATCTTTTCATCCATAGCTTCTATCCATTTCCTATCCTTGATAGATTCTTCAAAATGAATAGGGTCATCAACATGACAATAAAAAACAAATAAAGATTTCATACCTTCATTTGCTGCCTCTTGCTCATAAATGTCATTTAAATTTCTGAACTTTGTTCCTCTTTCATTTGGTGTACAAGTCTTGAAGTAGCACTCGAATATCCTCCTTGTGGTGTGCTTGGAGAAGCACTCTCATTTCTCCTCAAGGGTGTCCCTTGATGTCCTTGTGTTGGTGCTGCTATTGAGGGATGTATTTCAGCCATCTCTTCATCATCTTCATCATGAGACAAACAATTTTTAACATTCATTTCTTTCTCTATGCTTTCATCCCAAGCTTCTTCTTCAATGAATTGAACATCTCTGCTCACAATAAACTTCTTGGTGGATGGGTTATACAGCCTGTAAGCTTTGGATTCCTCACTGTATCCAATAAAAATACATTTCTCCCCCTTGCTGTCCAACTTCTTCCTTAGCTGATCTGGAATGTGTGCATAAGCCACACAACCAAAAACTTTTATGTGGGTGACTCCTTGCTTTGTCCCACTCCATGCTTCTTCCGAAACTTTGTTCATGACTGCTTTTGTTGGGCATCTATTCAAAATATATGCTGCACAATGTACATCTTCAACCCAATAATATTTTGGCAAATTTTTGCCTTTAGCATACTCCTTACCATGTCCATGATTGTCCTATTTTTCCTTTCGGCAACTCCATTTTGCTGCGGAGTGTACCTTGCTGTAAATTGCTTACGAATCCCATTTTCTCTGCAAAAATGCAGAAATTCCTTAGAGATGTACTCACCTCCTCTATCAGTTCTTAGGAATTTGATATGTAGCCCACTTTGGTTCTCCACAAGTGCTTTGAAATTTCATAATATTTCAAACACTTCACTTTTATTTTTCAAAAAGTAAACCCAAGTTTTTCTAGTAAAATCATCTATTAAAGTTAACATATAGTTGCTGCTTGCAAGTGATGGTGTTTGCATTGGTCCACATAAATCTGAGTGGACAATTTCTAAGGGTGATTTTTCCCTTATGCTTTTCCCAGATGGAAAACTTTCTCTATGTTGTTTACCCAAGATACAACCTTCACAAAGGCTGTCTGGTTTCTCAATCAATGGAAATCCTCTTACCATTCCTTTTTTTTTCAACAAGTTAAGACCTCCAAAGTTGAGATGTCCAAATCTTAAGTGCCATAACCAATTCTCGACTTTTTTTTCTCTTTGGAAAGCCTCTTATGTCACTGCTGCCATTTCTTCTCCATTCTTCAAATCTACCCTGATCCTGAGAGGGAAAATTCTGTTCCTTGTCATCTTCACTTCAGCAATACATTGTTTGCTTGGTGGTTTATCCATGATGGTGCATACATCATCCTCAAAGAAAACATTGTACCCCTTTTGAAAAAGTTGTCCAATACTTAAGAGGTTACATTTCATTCCAGGAACATAATAAACATTTGCTATGGATTTCTTTTCTCCTTTCCTTGTTAAGACATTTACATCTCCTTTTCCCATAACAGAAACTTTACTATCTGTCCCTAATGTGACTTGTGACTTCACATTATCATCTAACATAGAAAACATGGCTATGTTTCTTGTCATATGGTTACTGCAACCTGAGTCTAGAAACCATAAATCTTCACTCTTTTCCTCAGCCATATTACAAGCTAATTTTTTTTTATCTTGGCTGATATTTTCTCTAGTGAAACTTGCACTCGCTCTATTACCTATATCATGCTGCTTCTTCCTACATTCATTTGAATAATGCCCATATTTTTTACAATAATGACATTGGACATTGGATTTATCATACCTTTGTCCATGAGCATGTTTTTGTCCACCTTGTTGGCTACTGCTTTGGCCTTGGTTCTGATTTTGATTGTTGCCCCTTCCTTGAGCATTTGCTGGACTGTTTCTTCCATCTCTGTTTTGGCTTCTTCCTCTTCCTCTCTTGTTTCCTCTGCCTTGACCTCTTCCTCTTCCAAAGGACATCTAGGTCTTAAAGGCATGCTCCAAAGATGAGTTTTTATTTCTACCCAATCTCTATTCATGTGTCATCAGTGATGCATGAAGCTCATCAAAAGAAAAGTTTGAGAGATCCTTTGTCTCTTCTATGGTGGTGACTATCACATCAAACCTTGAGGATAGGCTCCTCAATAGTTTCTCCACAATCCTTCTTTCTTCAAGTGTCTCTCCATGAGACCTTATCTGTGTGACCATTCCAATCACATGTGTGAAGAATGAGTCTATGTTATCAGACTCCTTCATGCAAAGAGTCTCAAAATCTCTCCTCAACAATTGTAATTTTGCTATCTTCACTTTCTCCATGCCTTGATAGGCTGTCTTGAGAGTTTCCCATGCTTCTTTGGATCTCCGAGCTGCTGCTATCCTTGGAAACACACTCTCATGTACCGCTTGATACAAATAGAAGAGGGCTTTAGAGTCCTTCTTCTTATTGCTCTTCAACAATTCCTTCTCTGCCTGAGTTAAGGTATTAAACTCATTTTCATCTACTGGCTCTTCAAAACCATCCTCAACAAGTTTCCATAAGTCTTGAGAGGCAAACAGGGCTCTCATAGTTATTTCCTAGTAATCATAGTTTTTCCCATTAAATTTTGGGAGCTGAGCATTACCAATACTCATGCTAGTGTTGGCTCCTGCCATTCTTGCACTTTGAACTTTGCTTCAAACACTTGACTGTGTTTAAAAAAAATTTAAATTGACTGCCTTCAAACAGTAACACAAAAATCTGTATTGAGAATACCTTAGATTCTTTTTTACTGAGCCTTCACTCTACTAGAGAAGCTGCTGCAACAAAAAATCCTTCCTTCAGCTTCTTTGACACCTTCAAAGAGCCTGGACTAGCTCCGATACCATGTTGGAATTTCTGAGAATTCTCTTTCTCTTTATTCGGCTCCCTATAACAAAATGCCCAGATGTGCTTCTCCTTCGCCACCCCAGACTCCTGCTCCTCATGCTCCGGCTGTTGGAATTTCTGAGAATTCCTGAACAAACTCAGAGAGAATAATGCTCTCCTCTAAACACAGAGAAATTAAAATAAAAATTTTCTTATGAGAGAAACAGAGTTTCACACTTGAACACTTCTATTCCATTAAAAAAAAACTGTTACAAAATCTTCCTCTAACAGAGGAGTTACATAGTGACTGCTGCTAACACAGTGCACACAAAAAACAGTCTTTGTCTCTTACACAATCTGCTGTTTCATACAATACTCTGTCTATCTATCAAAATAGCCTTCAGGCTCTTTTTCTCACTACTCTGTCTTTTTACACTGTTGTGTATATATAAACATTACACTGCCTCTTGGGCTTTTTGTATGGCACAACATACATTTTAAAATGTAAAACAAACCTTTTACATAAAATAAAACTATAACTAAATTTTAAAATTGTTTTAAAACTCTCGGGCCCACAATACAAAATGCGCACATGTCATATTGATTTATGTTAAAACATAACATAATCAATAGTTTAACATAATACTCCGTCGTGAAATGTAAAAACATTAATAAAACTTCCCTTCGCAACCTTTCCACCAGACTTCAAAAACCCGATTAAACCAAACTTCATAAACAAAATTCGCATTACAAATGGAGGGTCGTGATGTCACCATTTGAACGCGCGATGGATTATTAAATCCATCCTATAATCTCTCATCGCGTCCGAAATTGGGTTGGGGTATGGCGGATTTTGAACGCGCGATGAAAAATTCAATCACGCTCATAAAACCACATCGCGTCCATTTTGAGCTCTGGCTGACTCAGCTCCAAAACAATGTGATCAAATAAAATTCCTCCATGTGGTTTGTCAACGTGGTCTGTGGGACCACTGCCCCCGTGTCCTGCGGGACCACAAATATTCAAATGGACAAAAAACTCCCGCGTACAAACATTCCTGTGTATAAAATGCTCTGTTTCTTTTATAAAAGGACTGTAAGGTTTTTATCAGTCCGAACTCAACTGTTCAATCATTTTACCAAGTGGCTCTGTGGCAGAGCCCTTCATATAAATTTGGAAAGTGGCTACAGTACAGAGGCAGTTGAAATTAACCTTTCAACACCGGCTCCATACAATCCCATTAGAAAAAATCTTGTTTCTGCTTCTCCACGAAATCATCCGTATAACTGCGTCCCTAAACTGTTATCTTCTTCTTCTTCCTCGCCATGTTTCGATACCGCCGATCACTAGCCAAAAGCATTGACAAGCCAAAGTCTATGTCGGAGAAAGAGAGGATAGGGTTTCTTCATATTTGAGGAGAACATGTGTCCAAGTTGAGGTTCATCGTCTACCTGGTGGCACAATTGAATGTGCTTCTGCCTGGTGGCCAAATTGCTGATAGATATTCATATCATAGGTGCAGTAATAATGGCCTCACAAAAATCTTCCCATCGAGGAAATGTGCCCTCGCGTGGATCTTTGTGAAATGGACGATTGCATATTTTTGGAATGCCCCTCCCAGCAGGGCTTCTAATGTGATTACCAGCAGAAAAAGAAGCCGAATCTGTGAGCGTAGGGCTTATTCAATGCAAAAAAGCATGAGGATTACAATTCGTGGCGTTTCGTAGGGGGTGCTCCCACATATTCTGTTGCGCAGAGTCAGTGCCCAACCCTCTTTCTTCCACCTTACGATGGGAAACAATGGCAATTAAATGGAGAAGCAAGCTATGGGTTAAAAAAATGCGTAGAGAATTTTTTTTTTAAATTTTTTTATTAATTTTTTTTAATTGTTTTTATTTTATTTAAAAAAATGAAATTAAATTTTTTTAAAACAAATCTATTTTTTCTTTAATCTTATTATAATTATTTTTTTAAAGAAATAAAATAAGAAAATCCAAATGATTTTTTTTTTCTTCTTTTTAATTTGTTTTATTTGGAAAAAAGTGAAATTAGAGAAAAAAATTTTGAAATAAAAAAAACTAAAAATTTAGAAATCTAAAAAAAAATTATTCCTAAAATTATTAGACATTTTTTTTTTATAGAGATTGCATACTTATTAAAAACTAAAAACAAACTAAAAATAACGTTTTTATTCTTTTGTCCTATCTACTCTATTCTAATTGAATGTTAAAAATCACTAAGTGTAATCAAACTTCCAATGTAACCATGCACACAAAAATATTACAAATATGTTCATTGTTGATTTTCTAAATGAAAAATGAAAATATGCAAAAGTAAATAAATCTAACTGTTGTAATTGGAAACTACCTAAATAAAAATAAAAAGACGGATCTAATTGAGTATTTATTTGGAACTATTTTTCGATAAAGCTTTCATAGGCGCGGTTTTCCTCCTTCAGATCATGCCGCCACTCCTCGTTGTCCTCCTCAATCTCTTGCTTTTCTATTTTTTTATATCAAATGTACATGATTTTTCATATGTAGATTCATTCTCTTTTGGAGGAGTAGTTAAGCTTTCTGCGGCTGTCAAGATCTTCTTTTCATAGGAAGAGGAGATCTCAATTCTGCTAGGATCTAAGTGAGTTGTTCCAAATGTATACTCATTGTTAAATAATTTTAAAAACACTAACAATCACTCTTCACATTTGCAGAAATCAAATGCTCTTGCACAAAAATCAAACTTGCAGAAATTAAACATGCTTGCAGAAATTGAAATTCACAGTTGCAAGAAAAGTAACCTATACCTCAATCCATCGTGTTTCCCCAGCAACATCTCCAAAATGTTGGGCGAAACTATCATCGTCAAATAATTTCCCTAACATAAATTATCAATCCAATGGTTTTGTAGACTTACGAAGCACATGCACTGGAAATGCAGAACTGAAGTTAAACTAGCCTAGTCTAATGCTTTCATCTCTGATTCAAGATGCAGTAAACGATGAAAGAGGCTCCTAACTCAGGAGCACCTGGTCGTCCTTCCGCAGATTACTGTCCTTAAGAAAAGAGACTAAAGAGCAGCAGTATGTGATGTGTAAAAATTGAGAGAAGAGGCTCCTAACTTAGGAGAATCTCATCATCCTTCCTCAAGAATTCTACTCCAACAACATTACCACTGCATCATATCAAAAAATGGAACTGTGCAATTGTATAAGATAAAAACGTGTGAAGAATAACCCTGTGTCAACATATATTAATGATGAATAAAAATAATGAAATATTACAAAACCAAAAATTTATTCTAGACTCTAATTCTTCTCTCTATCATATCTACAATATCCTTCTTATCTCCTACATTACATATCAAAATGAAGAGAGAGCACTCTCTTTTATACATGAGTGCTTTGAAAACAAGATAAGAAACTCATAATTACAAATCCACTTTCCTCTCAACCAATATCCCTATAATTACAAAATATGATCCCTTCAAATCCTCACTCATCTCACAAATCTTGGATGAGATACGTTATCCAAATCTCCACGATCTTCTCCTTGAAATATCCATGATCTTCTCCATTAAATATCCATGATATTCTCCTTGGAATAAGTTTTAACAATTATCCTTTGAATTTTTGAAATGGTGGAGGAAATATTTGAGAAGATTTTTGAATAATCCTTCCAAATAATCCTACACATTACAAAGCTCATCCACATTTGAGATATTAATGAAATATGTCAATTTTCCAATAATTAATAATAAATTCTCTTATAATATTAAAAATAAATAAATTTGAAAATAATGAGGTGAACCCATGGAAATGGTATGATGAATGGTTAAATGAGGTGATGGAATGTGAAGAATGGTGAGGATAGACATGTAATATCCCAAAATAGGGAAAATCTACAACAATAAGAATATCTTAAGATATTCTTAAGTTGGAGCTACAACAATCAATCAACTCATAAGAGTGTATGGAACATACATCCATCATATTACAACCACAGCAGCAAACTATGCCTTCATACAATATCACCAAGTGGGGAAAAGCAGCAATATTGGCCCCAAAAACATTATTTTCTGAAGATTGAGTTATAACAGTGAAAAATAACGGCTGTGTCCCTTAGAACATGTAATAAGGGCCTTACATGCAAAATAGTTTCAGAAGCAAATGTCTTTTTCCAAGTTAAACAAGCCTCCCATGCTCAAACAACTTAAAAATTGATGAAACCCCAAGACTGCAACACACAGAATTTACTACATAAGAGACTGCGCAGTTTATTTGAGGGTTATGCTTAGAAAATGGAGAGACAAATCAGATTTTCTATTAGATTACTCAATGAGGCATAAAAATAGAGATCTAGTCTCTTTTTACATAGATCCAAGATGACCCGGAAAGGGTTTCTTGACATAAATGATATACAAGAAAGAACTGCTGCAAATCTATGGGTGAATCACGATGTATAGCTGAAGCTCTACATAAAAATGGCTGAACATGCAAAGAAATGGTTGTAGACTCTTCCTCTAGCTCTCTGGAGAAAAGGTTGATCCTTCTCTTGGGAAACTATCTCACAAAAGTGGGGTTTTGACCCCTCCCACTGCAGACCTTAAGAAATAACGCAGTTTTTTGAAGGGTGTAATGTTCCTAAATTAGCTTCAGCTAATAGGAACATTAATTTTTCCTTGTTTATTTTTGCATTTCATGATTGATGAATACATTGTGAAGGAGGACATGTAAAACTCCTAAAACCAAGAATAAATCAATGCCCATGTGAACAGAGACATATCTGGGCTATTTAAATAAACTCCTGCAAGTGTGAATGGGTCTAAATCACAAGAGTGGGCCATCTTTGACCAAGTCAAATAGCGCAGTCTAGATGCATTGAACCTCTTTGAGGGACAACACAGTTCTAGAAGGAGGGTATAATGTGAAAAGGGTTAAGTGACTCAAGGTGGTTTAGGGTTTGGCAAGACTCCTATCTTATAAAAGGAAGAGGAGGGCAACAAGGAGAGGGTTGTTGAAGATTATCATTTCTCAAGGAATTGTCTGCTAGACATCCCTTGTTGGGCATTCCTGTTCAGGAATCCCACCTCCTTCCTTGAGCAGCTCTTGGAGGAGAATTGTGCTAAATTTTTTCACTATCAGGCTTGGGACAAGCTTCACCTTACATTACAGCGCTGCTCATGTTGAGGGCTGAGCTGCCTTGTGAGCTGCAGCAAGTGAAAGACTAGATCTGTTCAGATCTAGATGATAGCAATGGCTCTTCTCAATGAGTGTGTCTTTTAACCTCCTGGAAGAGTTCATTAGCTGATTGCACTTCATATCTACATCTTGGATTCATGCCAAATCATTCTCAGAAGCTATAGCACTGTTCCTCTCCCTAGGACAACGTTATTTGCACATCTACAGCTATAGGGTGCATTGCCAGCGTTTTGGAGGAGGGATCTCCGGTGTTGGGGTTCTTCCTCTCACTATGGTGATCCATGGATTGGCCATCCAATATATGTTTGTTTTAGATTTGATCTGCTATGTACTTGTATTATTTAGAAATTCTAAATCATTCTGCAGATCTGAAGGTTTAGATCTCAGATCTACTTCTAATGCTTCATGTTTTGAGAAAATCCCCAAGGGGAATGTATAGATCAGCCTTTCTTGTAAATGGATATGTATTGGATTTATCTTTTTATGTATATATCTGATCTATATCTAAAGAATCAATAAACTACTGCTTCGGCCCTAAAAATAACACTGTCATGGTTATGTAGTCTTTTAACATGGGTGTAACACCTCTTTCCTGAGGATTTCTTCTGTATTGTTTCACTCTTCTTCTGTAAAATGTATGAGTTATGCCTCTGATCTTATTTGTCAATTTTCAGACCTTATTTCAGTCATACCCTTCAGAAAATCACGCTCACATGCTTCAGTAAATTTCGGCATACTTCTAGTCATGGGAAATCATGGTTTTCTAGCCTAGTTAGGAAAGAAGGAACTGTTTAACATAGTAAACTTATTTTTTTTCGTTGAAATTAGACATGGGAGTCCCTCATAAACCTATGTATCAGATACAACTGCTTTCCCATCTTATTTTTACACAAATATCTGAATACATTCTTTTTAGGGCCTAAATCCTCACTTTTACCCACCTTTTTCCTTATAAAACGCTGTATAAAGTTGCGTCTGCATATTTTATTGAAGTTCAAGTGATTTTGTATCTGTATATGACATATTTATGTAGCTCCACATTGGTAATAACTCATATTATTACCAATAGTGTAGCTGTTCCTAATTTGGAACATTACAGTGGTATCAGAGCAAGATCTTTGGCTCAACCTGTGGGCTTCAAGACAAAGGGCTATAGAGCAAGGAGAAAGGTCAGAATGATGAAGAAGATGATTTAATCTCATCTATTTTCAGATCTAATAATGACCTCTCCAAGGAGGTTGAACAAGAAGAAGAAAGGAGAAGTAGTGAAACTCCTAGAAAGTTTCAAGAACAGAAAGATCTTCTGATCAGATCTACAAGATCTATACATGAGGAAAATTATGAATCCTCATCTCATGGATATGTGCACTCAGCCATATCACCAAATCTTCAGCGTTCTGTCTGTGATTTCTTCATGAAGAGGAAAAAAGGAAGTGTGCCTAAGAAGGACACTCTTAGAGAGTATTTGGAGGAGTATGAAGCTCAGTCCAAGGAGTTCAAAGATAACTTGAACTTCCAAGGATTCTGCAAGATCAAGGAGGTAAAAGTCACAAAGGAGGAGCAACATGTTAAGGGTAGATTCTATCTATCTATCTTTGATGGATCACCTAAATTTCTAGTCAGGGTTTGGGTGGAGGAGCTGGATAATTTTGTGCAACAACATCAAGTTTCAGAGATAGAAGCCATCAAAGAAACAACGCTGCATTTTGAAGGTAAATCATATGCTTGGTGGTTTTTTGAGTCTTTTTCCTTGAAGAATTCCAGTACACCTACTTATGCAAGGTTTATTACAATATTGATAGAAAGGTTTGATGAAGATCCATGTGTATCATCTTCTGTTGACACTATCAAACCACTTCAAACAAATATTTTTCATCCGTTGGAAGAGTCTATGAATCCAACTCCATTTCTAAAGACCATGGAAGAAGGAGTAAGTTTGTTTGATGCCTTGCCAAGGGCAAGATCTCCATTGAGTGAAGGGTCCTCTTCTCAAGAGGAAAACATGAAGGTTTCTCCTTCAATAGATGACCAAGATCTAATGTCTCTCATTGATGATGGGACAATTTTAGTTATTGATGAGGAGGAGAAGGCAGGAGATGATAACGCAGTAAAAAAAAAGGCACCTCAAGCACCTCATGAATAAGAAGTTGGAGCACCTGCTCCAAGGGAAGAAACTCTTGCACTCTTGCAAGGAGTTCCACTTGATCTCACACATAGAGCTCTTGGTACAACACATGAGAAGCATGTACCCTCATTGTCAAATGATAAGATCTTGATGATAGAAGAAGGAAAAGAGGAGGAAGGGCATTAGAAGAAGAAGAGCATGGATCTTTCTCTATTTCAAAGCTTTGAAACACAAAGAAGGCAAGAGGAATTATGCATTAAAGGTAGGGGAAAATATGTCTACCTACACCCTCATTCTACTCTATGCGTTGACACCTCTTTGCAAGGGGGTACTTTACCAAGAGCACCTCTTGATAGGAGGAAATCTGAAGTGTTCTCTCAACTATGGGAAGCATATACATACTTGGCAAAGGAGGGAGCCTTGGGAGAAGCTAGCACAGCGCAGAGAATCTCTCATGAATTTAGGAGAGATATGAGCAGTTTCCTGAAAGGGGCATTGCTAACTCCCACTCAGAAATGTGTGCTGATAAAGGAGAAATCAGAGATCTATGATGGCGTGAGCATGAGGGCACATGGAAACTCCATATCTTTAGGGAAGCCCATGATCTCTTCATTCACAAACATGATTTTTGAAGATAGCAAGGGGATCCTAACCCTCTTGTATGAATGGGCCAAAAGGAGGAAGTTTTGGAAGACAAGGACTTACCAAGGGGAAGTTGATTTCCATATGCTTCAATCTTGTCTTGGGCAAGATCTGCTGCAATTGGGGCAACAAAAGGAAGATGATGATGCTCCAGCATGTGAATTTGATATCAAGGATGTCAAATAAGGGAGCCATTATATGACAGGGGCAGCATTTCAAACCTCTACAGCGCTGTCATTCTTGGAGAGCTTGGATCCTTATTGGAATTCCCAACTCAAGATGGAATACTCCAAGGACCTTTTCACATGTGGGGTTCTTGATGGGGAAGTAGTGGATGAAAGGTTCAAGGTGGTGGATGGAGTTATCTATTTATATAACCTTATTCTTTTGGTTAGTGACTCCAAGCTCAAGAAGGGACTACTGGATGCCATCTATGAAATCCTGCTTTCCGAACCCACTAGTTTTGTCAAAGCATATCATACTCTCTTGGGTGGTTTCATATGGGAAGGTTTCAAGGAAGAGGTGCACTCTCATATGAATATGTGCATGGACTACTTGGTAGAGGATGAGGAACATAGCTCTTGGGAAGAGCCACCATTCACACCTCCTTATTCTATGAGTGTGAGAGGGAACTCATCCATGAGTTACCCCACTGATGTAAAACAAGTATATAGAGAGGCTTGTACTTCTGAGCATTATAATGTATCTCCTATATGCTTATATTTTTCTAACACTCATTTGCAGGATATTGTGCCAAGATGGGGCACTAAGGATGATGGGTTTCATGGGCCACTCAAGGCCATGAACTATATTTATGCAGGTCATTCCTTGGAGAGTCTTGGGAAGCTATTATATTCTTCATGGTGTGATTCCTTTACACCAACTATGATGTACATTATCCAAGCATTCCAAAGACATGAGGTAGCAAACAAGTGTTGGGGAAGGCACTTGTCACATCCTATTCTATGGCAGTTAAGGATAAAACTGCGCTGGTTGCACATGAGGGAACATCTTCCTTCTCATTTATCATACATGGCAGCTAGCATGATTCTAATCATGATTCCTTATGTTGAAAATGTTCTTACTCTTGGGAACATGGTTGGAGAGGAGGTACTTTGGTGGGGTGCATCCTTGGGGGAAGGAGCCCTCCATTCTTTTTGCATTGTATGCTTCCATGGGAGCATGAGATTTTGTATTGCCACTATGATAGATCACTTGTCTCTTTGTAAAGTGAGCCATATGTTTGTTGGTAACATGCCTCTCATATGTATTGGGGAGGAGTTCTTCTATGGATTTCCAAGCTGGGAGGTGATCCACTTCATTTGGATGATAGCATGGAGATGGGAGTCTTTCATGGATCATGAAAATCCCCATGACTGTCACAACTTCTATCTTGAGGAGGCCATGGATCAACAAGAAGGTTTCCACAACAACCTTCCATTTCTTCATGATGAGAGCCCTTGGGTTTATTCACCAAAGGCCAACTTGCATATTGAGGGAGGACTAACAGATGAGGAGGCCACAAGAGAAGAAGGGGAAGTTTTGCAGCACCCTTGTATTTGCTTGAGGACAAGCAACATTTGGGAGGGGGAGACTATAATGTTCCTAAATTAGCTTCAGGTAATAGGAACATTAATTTTGCCTTGTTTATTTTTGCATTTCATGATTGATGAATAAATTGTAAAGGAGGACATTTAAAACTCCTAAAACCAAGAATAAATAAATGCCTATGTGAACAGAGACATATCTAGGCTATTTAAATAAACTCCTGCAAGTGTGAATCGGTCTAAATCAGAAGAGTGGACCATCTTTGACCAAGTCAAACATCACAATCTAGATGCACTGAACCTCTTTGAGGGACAACGGAGTTCTATAAGGAGGGTCTAATGTGAAAAGGGTTAAGTGACTCAAGGTGGTTTAGGGGTTGGCAAGAATCCTATCTTATAAAATGAAGTGGAGGGTAGCAAGGAGAGGGTTGTTGAAGATTATCATTTCTCAAGGAATTGTCTGCTAGACATCCCTTGTTGGGCATTCTTGTTCAGGAATCCCACCTCCTTCCTTGAGCAGCTCTTGGAGGAGAATTGTGCTAAAATTGTCCACTATTAGGCTTGGGCCAAGCTTCACCTTACATTACAGTGCTGCTCATGTTGAGGGTTGAGCTGTCTTGTGAGTTGCAGCAAGTGGAAGACTAGATCTGTTTAGATCTAGATGATAACAGTGGCTCTTCTCAGTGAGTGTGTCTTTTAACCTCCTGGAAGAGTTCATTAGCTGATTGCACTTCAGATCTACATCTTGGCATCAGGAAAAATCATTTTCAGAATCTATAGCATTGTTCCTCTCCCTAGGACAACGTTATTTGCAGATCTACAGCTGCAGGGTGCTTTGCCAACGTTTTGGAGGAGAGATCTACGGTGTTGGGGTTCTTCCTCTCACTTTGGTGATCCATGGATTGGCCATCCAATCCATGTTTGTTTTAGATCTGATCTGCTATGTACTTTTATTATTAAGAAATTATGAATCATTCTGCAGATCTGAAGTTTTAGATCTCAGATCTACTTCCGGTGCTTCATGTTTTGAGCAAATCCCCAAGGGGAATGTATAGATCAGCCTTTCTTGTACATGGATCTGTATTGGATCTATATTTTTATGTACAAATTTGATATAGATCTGAAGAATCAATAAACTGCTGCTTCAGCCCTAAAAATAATGCTATCATGGTTATGTAGTCTTTTAACATGGGTGTAGCACCTCTTTTCTGAGGATTTCTTCTATATTGTTTCGTTCTTCTTCTGTAAAATGTATGAGTTATGCCTATGATATTATTTGTCAATGTTCAGACCTTATTTCAATCATACTCTTCAGAAAATCACGCTCACATGCTTCAATAAATTTCTGCATACTTCTAGTCATGGGAAATCAGGGTTTTCTAGCCTAGTTAGGAAAGGAGTAACTGTTTAACATAGAATTTTTTTTTTTTTCCTTTTTTCTGAAATTTGACATGGGAGTCCCTAATAATCCTAGCTATCGGATACAACCACTTTCCAATATTATTTTTACGCAGATCTCTGAATACACTCGTTTTAGGGCCTAAATCCTCACTTTTCCCCACCTTTTGCCTTATAAAACACTGTATAAAGTTGCTGCTGCATATTTTATTGAAGGTCAAGTGATTTTGTATCTGTATATGACATATTGTTGTAGCTCCACATTGGTAATAACTCGGATTATTCCTAATAGTGTAGCTGTTCCTAATTTGGAACATTACAAAGAGACTGCGTTTTTGTTGAAGGTAAATGCTTGGCCCAACACCAGGTAGTGGAAAATTTAGCTCAAAAATCTCCTCTTAGATATCTTAGACAAGATCTCCAAGAAAGAGTAGGGAATCCTCGCTCGGAAAAAACCTTGCACTAAGCAGTGCAACAAAATTAGCTAAACAACCAAAGTATGCAGGAAGTCTAAACAGACCACATACAATATAACCTCCAACATGCCCATATGGTTGCCATCTCCTCCATTATATAGTTGATGAGCTTCCTCACCAAGGGTCCCACCCCACTATGAGGTTGCTTCCATGCAAATGCTCCTCCACCACAATTACGTTGTTTCTATGTGCCTTGCTCATCCTTTTACAACACTCTTTGATTTAGTCAACTTTGACTAGATATTCATGCCCTGTCTCTTTTCACACTCAAGGTGTCTTCATTTTGACTAGCTAGATTGATTTCCATTCACATTAGGTTGTCTTCATTTAGGATCCACTCCTCATATAAAACGTTGTTGACTTGGTCAAACTTGACTTTGTCCACACATTTTAGACCTTGTTCACACATGTGGATGCTTGATCTAGTTATTACATGATCCATTTTCACATTATGAGGGATTTTTATTCATACTTAAGCAACTTATGAGCCTCCTTGCCCATTTATTCATCTATCTAGATTTTAAAAGAAAAATTAATATTCCTATTAGCTACATGCTCTTTTAGGAATATTACAGTCTTCCCCTCCCAAATGTTTCTTGTCCTCAAGCAACTACAAGGGTGCTGTAAAATCTCCCCTCTTCTCCTTGTGGCCTTCTCATTCAACAGTCTCCACCATTGCTTCAGAATTCCTGCAATAATTCTTTCTCCCAATGGTTCTTCCCAAGTGTGCAAGTTGGCCTTTGGTAGATAAAACAAATGGCTCTCATTATGAAAGGAAGGAAGGTCTATGTGGAAACTTCCTTGCTGATCAATGGCCTCCTCAAGATAGAAGTGATGACAATCATGGGGAATTTCATCATCAATGAAGGTCTCCCACCTCCATGCTATCATCCAAATGAAATGAATTACCTCCCAGCTTGGTAATTCATAGGAAATATCCTCCCAAATACTCATGAGAGGTATGTCCCAAGTGCTCCAAACAATCATATGGCCTTCCTCATGGACAAACAAGTGATTTACCATGGTAGCCATATCTTTCCCCATGCTCCCCTTGAAGCATGTAGTGCAAAAGGTGTGGGAAATTTCTTTCCCCAGGGACACATTCAACAATTGTGCCTTTCCTCCAATCATGTCCTCAATAAAGAAAAGAACATCTTCAGCATATGGAATCATAATTGAAATCATGCTAGCTACCATATGAAATAAAGGAGAAGGATAATGGTTCCTCATGTGCAACCAACACAGTTTTACCCCCAACTGCCATAGAATGTAATATGACAAGTGTTCTTCCCAACACTTGTTTGCTGCCTCATCCTTCTTGGACCCATAAGAAAGAGTGCCCCCTCTTGGAGCCAAGTCCTGCACATGAGTGTTAAGAAGATGCAAGCAAACAATAAATATATCATGATGTTCAACAATACAATGTTTATCATATACTTGGTTTAAATCAGAAATGTAGCTCATGAATGAGCTCCTTCTCACACTCAATGAATAAGGAGGTGGTAATGATAACTCTTCCTAAGAGCTATGTTCCTCCTTAACCAGAAAATGGTCCATGCACTTACTCATATGAGAGTGCATCTCCTCTTTGAAATTTTCCCACATGAATCCATCTAAGATAGTATGATATGCTCTAATGAAACTAGTGGGTTTTGAAAGCAAGACCTCATAGGTTGTGTTAAGTAGTTTATTCTTGAGTTTGGAATCTTTAGTTAAGTAGATCTGATCATGAACATAAATGATTCCATCAACTACCTTATACTTCCCATCCATTGCTTTCCCATCAAGAACCTTACATTTGAATAGGTCCTTGGAATATTCCATCAAGAGTTGGGACTCCCAATAAGGATCTAGGTTTCCCAACATTGACAACACTGTAGTAGTCTAAAATGAAGCATCTGTCATATGATGGCTCTCCTCCTTAACATGCTTATTGTCAAAGTCACATGTTGGAGTATCCCCAACTTTCTTTTGTTGCCTCTCTTGCAACTTATCTTGATCAAGACAAGATTGAAGTTTAGGAGAGTCATCCTTCTTTTGAAAGGTTATCCTCCTCCAAAACTTCCATAGTTTTGCTCCTGCCTACAAGAATGGAAATACCTTCTTGTTATATTCAGAAATTTTCATTATATATTGGAGTATCCTTTACTGCTCCAAGGCTATGGAGTGGCCTTTTGATACTATGCTCATATCAACACAGATTTTTGAATCTATCCTTTCCAATGCAAATAGATGAATGGAAGATAGCAAAGTCAATTTTAGAAAATTGTTTAGCCTCCCATCAATGATTCTCAGCGCTATAGTGGCCCCTTTCAAGGTTCCCTATTTAGAAAAATATGTTGCTGCTGTATATAGTTGAGAGAACACTTTAGATTTATTCCAATCATGGGGTCTCCTTGGTGGAATGCCTCCCTGCAACGAGACATCAAGGCATAGAGCAGGGGGTATAGATGTATGGACTGATTGGTCTTTGCCTTCATTGCATAGACCCTCCTGCCTTATTTGTGCATTAATCTTTGGAGATAAAGAGGGGTGTATACTCCTCATCATATGATGCTTGCCCTCCCTCTTATTCTCTGCAATATTCAGATTCTCACCATTTGATAATAATGGCACATGCTGCACATGGATTGTGCCATAACATCCATATGTGAGATCCTTTGGAACTCCTTGCAAGAGTTCAAGAGTTTCTCCTTGGAGCAATTCCTCCTTCTTCTTCTCCATGAGGTTCTAGATGTGCTCTTGTCATGACTGTGCTGTTATCCCCAACCTTTTCTTCCTTCTCCTCAACAGTTGAAAATACCTCATCATCAACAAGAGACCTTAGATCTCAGTCTCCTTTTGCAGGAGGAGTCTTCATTTATTATTCTTGAGAAGAAAGCTCTTCATTTAATGAAGATATTTCCCTTGGCAAGGAATCAGACAAGTTTACATCCTCTTCAATAGTTTCCAGAAATGGAGTTGGATTTATAGATCCTCCCAACCCATGCAAAAGTTTTGTTTGATATGGTTTGATAGCCTATAGAGAAAGTGTTTTACATGATTCTCCATCAAACCTTTCTACTATTATTTTAATGAATTGTGCATAAGTAGATGTATTTTCATTTCTAAAGGAAAAGGATTCAAACAACCACCAAGCATAAGCCTTACCCTCAAAATGCAGCGCTGCTACTTTGATGGCCTCATTTCCTGAAACTTGATGTTGTTGCACATAGGTGTCTAGCTCCTTCACCCAAGCCCTAGCTGGACATAGAGGTGATCCATCAAAAGTAGATAGGAAGAATCTACCTTCACCCTACTTCTTGCTCCTTGTGCTCCTTTCCTCCTTAATTTGGCAAAACCCTTGGAAGTTCAATTGATCTTTGAACTCCTTAGATTGAGCTTCGTACTCCTGCAAATAATCACCAAGAGTATCTCTCTTTGGCACATCTCCTTTCTTCCTCTTCATGAAGAAGTTGTTGTTAAAACGTGGTAGATTTGATGATATGGCTGAATTCTCATATCCATAATATGAGGACTTAGAACCTTCCTCTTGTATAGATCTTGTTGAGGGATCTTCATGTTTTTCCCTCCTCATTTCTTTGATGCCCTTGCTTCTGCCGTGCAGATTTGGAAAGAGAAGTTTTGAGAACCTATTTTCTCCAGAAAAAAAGGATTTGTTTTGATCTCTCTTGTAGATCTTCTCCTTCCCATGAGAAGACTCCATAATGAAGAGTATAGGCTAAGCCAATATTAGAGCTTTGATACCACTGTAATATCCCAAAATAGGGAAAATCTACAACAATAATAATATCTTAAGATATTATTAAGTTGGAGCTACAACAAGAAATAAAATCATAAGAGTGTATGGAACATACATCCATCATATTACAACCACAACAACAAACTATGCCTTCATACAATATCACCAAGTGGGGAGAAGCAACAATATTGGCCCCAAAAAACGTTATTTTCTGAAGATTGAGTTATAACAGTGACAAATAATGGTTGTGTCCCTTAGAAAATGTAATATGGGCCTTACATGCAAAATATTTTTAGAAACAAATGTCTTTTTCCAAGTTAAACAGGCCTCCCATGCTCAAACAACTTAAAAATTGATGAAACCCCAAGACTGCAACACACAGAATTTACTGCATAAGAGACTACGCAGTTTATTTGAGGGTTATGCTCAGAAAATGGAGAGACAAATTGGATCTTCTATTATATTACTCAATGAGGCATAAAAACAAAGATCTAGTCTCTTTTTACATAGATCTAAGATGACCCGACAAGGGTTTCTTGATAGAAATTATATACAAGAAAGAATTGTTGCAGATATATGGATGACTCACGTTGTATAGCTAAAGCTCTGCATAAAAATGGCTGAACATGCAAAGAAATGGCTGTAGACTCTTCCTCTAGCTCTCCGGAGAAAAGGCTGATCCTTCTCTTGGGAAACTAGCTCACAAAAATGGGGTTTTGACCCCTCCCACTGCACACCTTAAGAAATAACACAACTTCTTGAAGAGAATACGTTTTTGCTGAAGGAAAATGCTTGGACCAACACTAGGTAGTGGAAAATGCAGCTCAAAAATCTCCTCTTAGATCCGTTAGACAATATCTCCAAGAAAGAGTAGGGAATCCCTGCCCGGAAAAACCCTTGCACTAAGAAGTGCAACAAACTTAGCTAAATAGCCAAAGTATGCAAGAAGTCTAAACAAACCACATACAATATAATCTCCAGCATGCCCATATGGTTGCCATCTCCTCCATTATATAGTTGATGAGCTTCCTCACCAAGGGTCCCACCCCACTATGAGGTTGCTTCCATGCAAAGGCTCCTCCACCACAATTACATTGTCTCTATGTGCCTTGCTCATTATTTTACAACGTTGTTTGATTTCGTCAACCTTGACTGGATCTTCATGCCCTGTCTCTTTTCACACTCAAGGTGTCTTCATTTTGACTAGCTAGATTGATTTCCATTCACATTAGGCTGTCTTCATTTAGGATCCACTCCTCATATAAAATGTTGTTGACTTGGTCACACATGTGGATGCTTGATCTAGTTATTACATGATCCCTTTTCACATTATATTACATTTTAGACCTTGTTCACACATGTGGATGCTTGATCTAGTTATTACATGATCCCTTTTTACATTATGAGGGATTTCTATTCATACTTAAGCAACTTATGAGCCTCCTTGCCCATTTATTCATCTATCTATATTTTAAAAGAAAAATTAATATTCTTATTAGCTGCATGCTAATTTAGGAATATTACAAAACATGGTGAAAATGTGACAATTGCGAGACCCAAAAATATGTTCCTCAAGATATGTGATGAAGTGACCTCTCAATTCGACCTATGTATAGTGAATTAGTCGACCTCCATTCCCATACACAAGTCGGCTTAGAGGTAGCCCTTCACGTCGAATCAAAAGGGTGATATGTCCTGTATATATAAGGATAGTCTATGGTTCATTTAGAGCAACAACTTTAGTCTGATCTAAGGAAAAAATGTGGGAAAATGGTGATATCTCTACGGATATAAATATTAGCAAAAGAGTGAAGTAAGGGCTGTGTTCAAGGGTGAAGGAGAGACTAAAGAAAGTGCGGATAAGAACCTTAGGAACTGCGAAGGATAATGACTAAGAATTTCGGTGAAGGATTATGTGGTTAGTATACTATTGTGTGGGCTATATTTAGTTTTAGATATCTTTGTAATATACAGACCGAATGCAAAGAATATGATATTATAGATACCACAACAATGCAAGGAATCCTACCTCGGATCTCTTTCCCACAGTGAAGGAAAGGAGTTAACTCATTGTCATGAATATATCTCTGTTTTGGAATATAAAGAAGAGATATATCACAAATCAGAAAGGTAGCCATAGAGGCATAGTATAAGAAAAAAAAATATAAGAGCGAGGTCTAGGAACTGAGATTTCATAGAGTTAATAAGGAAGAAGAATCGTCAGTTGATAGACTAAGTTATCTATTTCTGGTGCAGAAAGGTGTAGGATGGTGCAGGATGGTGAAGAGAAGAAGGATTGTCTTAAGAAGTCAATGAAGAAGCAGTGACAAGGTTTTGAAGGCATACAAGGGTCAAGGGTCTATGTCATGGTCATGGTACTTGTTAGATGAAAGTCTATAAGAAGAATTTCTTGCGGGTTTTCCTCTCCAAGTGGGAGAGGTTTTGGCCCTGGCTTGAAGAGCCTAAATTTATGTCTCTTGTGTTTTTTGTAATTGACTTGATGAAAGACATAATAAGCTAAGAAGAAAATACATAAGTAAAAGAAGTAAGCTCACAAGTAATTATCAAGAAGAGAATTTGAATTAATCACTACCCTACTAAATTCACAATAGTATCTAGTAGAATAAATTATAAGAGAGCCTTTCCTCTCTCTTACCTTGACCTAGTGAATATCTTGGAGGGATATATTCCCACGTTTATCCCTAAAAACCATAGGTCTAGCATAAGTTATTAAAAGGCCTCTCAAGAAAAGCGAAGAACCTATTTGAAGTGTCAAATCGTCTTACAAATCTTCTTGAGAGGTCATATCTCACCTTTGGATTCTTGATCATAGGAAAGCCTATTGTCATTAAAAATCTCAAGCCCTAAGTCTTTATCTCCATCCTTGGTCTTTCTTGGAGAGATTTTAGCTTCATTGAAGCACTGAACCATCATTGTGCCTCTCTTTGAATGGGCCTTTGGAATCACTTCATAAATTACCATTGACACTACCATTACAAGTGATTTCCTTCCTACTAGGACTCCTCCCATCAGTGAAAGTTCGTAAAGAGAAGAGGACATTGACTGAGGTGACAGTGGGTCTTTGTCCCATTTTTGTCATTTGGTCTGGTAGTTGTCCCATAGGTTTCCCTTCTAGGGCCTTGCTATATTGTGTGGAAACGATACCTATAATTTTAACTTGTTTAGGTTTGATAAAATTTAATCTTTTTTCTAGTTGAAAATATCATTTAGAGGTGTTTGTCGGCCAATTGTTTTGATTCTAGAATTTCATTACATTTAATCATCAATCTAAGTTTGTAAACTTATGAAGTGTTATGCATAATATATGCAGGATTTAGTTTCCAAAATACTTATAAAAAATTACTATAAAAAATTTATATTATTTAGCTAAAAAATAGAGTAAATGTGAATTCAAATAAATGAACATAGTGATGATTCTAAACACTTCTAAATCATCAAACTTTAAATATGTCTTGTTGCAAGACCATTACAAGATTTACCATTCCTATGAATAGTCTCATTGTGCATACAAGTTGAAAGTAACATGAAATAAAGAGTTGAATTTAAATAAACTCACACAACTAAAATAGATAAATAAATACATTAAAAAAGATCAAGAAGAAATGCACTCCTCACTCATGGAGATCTCCTACTTGGTGAACGGTGCTGAGAAATTCTTATGAAATTGAGTTTATAAAACTAAAATAGGAAATGCATAGAACATGCACACACTACAATTCTAATTCACGAACATCAAAGTTTTATATAACTAATAATAACAAATTACAAAGTTCTTTTCAAAATCAGAGATCGTCTTTTTAGTTCACAATACAAGAATTTATACTTTCAACCGAATATCGTTAGAGATCTATATGTGAATTCTTAGAACAAATGATATTGATTCTTGGATTTTTATTGATGCAAAAAACATAATAATTAATCCATGTATGAAAAATTCATGATATTGTTATCTGAACATGGTTTATCAATTGGGACTTTGTCGCCACGTGGTTACAATTGATTGTAGCTTTGACTTCGTTCTTATGCTGGAGCATGCTAGAATGGGGATGAAAGGTGGATAAGATTTAGGTTTACATTTATGGTCACCTCTAACTCCTGATCTCAATCAAGTATGCTTGTACCCATCCATAATTGTAATTATGCTACAAAATTAGTTAAATGTTTGTAGAATTGCATGTAGCTACATAATTGATGATTTTGTAGCTATATCATCAAAGAAATTTTTAAATTGTTTCTAAAAAAGTATAAATAAAAATATATGAAGAATGGACATTTTACCTCATATGTTCCTTAGTATATGGAGAATGAGTTTATAAATTAAGAACAAAATAAAGTGTAAAGTAAGATAGATTTTCATACTTTCTCATTTGTGGATGGTTTTCAGATGAAAATGTGGAGGATTTTTAATCCTTCTTATGCTTCATATGGACACTCCACACATCATCAGGGACCAAAAAGCAGAGTGGTGACAAATGCGTGTTAATGAGCCTTAAATAGAGAAGAATACTAATTATCCATTAGGAAATAAATAATAAATTAATCAAGGTAGCCATTAGAAGTGAAGGTCAATTCAAAAGGTTAAATCAAGAATAACTAAATAAATCATTAAATTAAGAAATTTAGCACATTTTTTTTTAAAACAAAAGAATAATTAAATGAAATATATAAATTGGGAGAATTAGATGTCAAAAGGGTTAAACAAAGGGAGGAGTCTAGGATCAAGATAGCAGATTAGGGGATGGACCCAAATAAAATAGGAATATGGGTTTATAAATATATATTTTTAATTTTTTTAATACTTCTAATATATAAATAAGAACTCTATAAATATACATTAAAATTGTTAAAAAATATATATATTTATAAAATTGAATTCCTATTTTCTCTTCTTTATTATTTATATTTGGGTTATCCCCTACTTTGTTATCTTTATGCTAGAGCGCCTTCCATTTTGAACCCTTTTGACCTCGAATTCTCCCATTCATTTCAATTAATTAATTATTCCATTTAATTAATTTATACATTTCATTAAATTGTGCTAAATTTCTTAATTTAATTTTTTTATTCTTGATTTAACCTTTTGACTTGACCTAAACCTATAAAAACTACCTTGATTAATTTATTATTTATTCCCTATGTATAAATTTGATAGAAATTGCAATTGCTCAAGATTTCAAACTGAAAACAAGAGACACAAATTCTACTCTACTAATTTGTGGAATGGAAATCGAAATTTTAGAACAACATGCATATACATGCAATAATAAAAACCACAAGTACATAATGATTTCTATGGGAATCTAATTGGGAAAAATCCCTCAATCCTATTTGCATTAATTAGTTGAATAAAGAAAATATTAAAATTGCATGCTCCAGCTCTGAGCACCACCTACAAAAGAAAAATTGTTCTCTCTATTGAATGAGAACCTCTGGCCAACACTTAGCCAATTTCTTCCTCCTCTGACCTTTTATTTCCTTTAGAAAATTTGAGCTAACTCGAGTTCTCGAACAATATGGGAGTCCCTATTTCTTTGCATAATTCCAAAGGATTGATAAACTGCTTGCATACAACACTTGTACACTCAACACTAGTTTACAACTGATGTTACACTGGGCCTTGGAATCTCCACCACAAATGAGTAATTCAAATTCCTTGCATGCATGAGATATTTTTCGTTTATTGATCAATTAATTGTATGATCTCTGTGTTAGACTATTGTCCCATTGCACAACTGACCTCCAACTAGTTCTATTAACTGGTAGAACTATTTTAACTCAGTACAACTGGAAATAACTGAACTAGATTGCTATATATTAGCAATCACACATGCATAATAGAAATCCAAGCCCTCTAACTTGAATTTACTGCGAAAATGAGTGACAAGAGCCATTTCACCTCAATTAACTGCCTCCAAGTTGTCTGTGGATGTGGAAATTTCGAATTTTCTCAATTTGACCAAGGTCAAGTCAAATCGAGCCTTTCTTGCTACACTTCTCAACACTCCCTCTTAGAAAGAAAGTGATTTTCAACCACCCCTACTCTTCACCTCATGTGGAATGTATTGTAGCAATACCTCTCATTGTTTTTGTTGAACTGTAAAAACTAAAACTAAGAAGCATCCGAAAAAACATTGAATCAATTGTGTCTCTATAACTGTTTACTGGGAAAATTTCACTAATGTTGATTTTGCACTGTGCCTCCTGCACTTTTATCAACAATCCTTTGCACTCCCTAGTATCTGACTGACACTGATCCTCCCGCTACTTAATATTGCGGCCCCCTATAGCAAGGTAATTATTTACGAGGAGTGTTAGTGTCTGCCAGTCACCAGTGATCAAATTGTGCTCTGTCATATGGTTGATAGGGTCCTAGGGAAAATTTGTATAGTTTCGATAGGTTTTAAAATAAAAAATTGATCATTGGTTAGTCTACCTAGGTCATTACTACTCCTTTTCATATCCATGGTCAATAAACATCATCATGGCCAGGTCATTGTCCTTTGAAAGAGTGTCTTGGTCATTATGTTCATCATTCATTTTATCTTTCCATGTAGTGTCATTATTAATTCATATTGTCAAAATCATGAAAACAGGTCATGTCACCATCAAAATCACCATTGAAAAGAGTAGTCATAGGGAAAAGTGATCAATAATGAGTTCTAAAGTTCATTTGAATCTTTATTAAGATGTAAATATATGTAATAAGGTTCCAAATCTGCAGTACACAAGTAATCGAGTCACATTGTGAAAAGACAAGGTGGGGTCACATCACCACCAAGGAGAAAAATCGATTTCCAGCCATTTATGAGACCAACCAAGCATTTAATTTACTCATTTCACCTTCATGAGACATCATTCTATCTAGCAAGGAGCTTTCCACCCTTTGAAAATCAGTTTCTTTCCTCGGGAAGCTACATTTTCTTGTTGTGCTGCGTATTTCACTCGCTACGCTGCACTTTTCTCAGGATTGCTGTGTTTTTCTTTAGGAAGGAAAATCTCTCTCCTCCAGTGGTTTCTTTATCAAGTGCAGGTTCCAAAACATCAAATAAACTGGGTCACCATCCACTTCTCTTTCATTTCATTTCATGCTTGAAGGCTCAGAAATCCCCTCTCCTAGGGTTTGTTGTGTTTTTGTTCAAACAAGTCTCTTTGGTCCATTTTTCTGAGAAAAACCCTCAAATTAATGCTCACTCACCCGTACCTACCTTCTATATACCTTCCTTAACATTTTACCTCATCCCTTACCCTCATTTTCATCATTTCCCTACAAACCTTGGCCTACACTACACTTTCCTAGGTTAGGACTGTGTTTTTCCCTTTTGCACCCCTTCTCCTCACTCATTTCCTAAAATTACACTTCCATACACTCCCTAACATCTATCCCTACCCCCATAAATTTTCCAAATAATTTAGACACCCTTAAACCCCTTCATCCCCCTCCATTCCTAAAACTTCCTAAAATCCCTTGTTTTCCTAAACTAAAACCCTAATTTTCCTTCCTAGTGAGCTATAATTTCTTATGGATTTAGAGACCCCTGAGCAAAGGAGTCACAAGGGAGGTAAAACCATAATATATGAACCCACTAGAGTGTAGGATATCTTGGTTTCACCATTTCTCAAGAAATCATTCCAAGATGCAGGTTTCCTTGCTTTTTGCCAAAGGATAGAAGAACTTGGTTTTAGTGATAAGCTTACAAGCACCTTTGCCACTAGTTTAAGGAGCGATAAGGTAAAGATTGTAGGGGATGTGTTTACTATTTTAGCAGAGGCCATTTCCATAGCCACTGGAATCCCAAAAAATGGAGAGCTTTGGTTCAAAAGAAGAGACCTAGATATTGAAAATTACATGATGTCTTTGAAACCTCCATACAAAGCTACTCCAAAGCACATCTTTCCATTCAGAAAATTGCTTGACAAGTATGCCCATCTCATGAATATTATCATGAAATATTTCACATGCGAGGGTATGTTCTCAAGGATATATCAATACCATGTTAGATTACTAATGCATTTCACCGGTCTAAAAGCTCCTAACCTACCTCACTATCTTTATAGAAGCTTGGTCAAAATGGAAGTGAAAGTACATAGTAAAGGGAAATATCATCAGACAAGCTTGTTCCATCATGGCTTGGTGAAAATAATTTTTTGTCATGAACTCACACAAATCAACTTGTCTTGGGATGGATTCATGCATTAAACCTCTCTTTTGCCTACTCCAACTCAATCAAGCAGTCATTCTACACTGTTGACTTCACCAAGGAAACAACAAGTGGGTTCCACAAGAAAACCTGCAACAAGAACACCTAGGGCCGAGGGGACTAAAACCTATACTAGAGGAAAGAAGCCGATGTTTTCTCCTGCCAATGTGGAAAGGGCTCAGCCCACATCAGTGGAAAAGGAGACATCTACACATCCACATGAAGCACCATTGCAAGAGGATGAACAAGTACATTTTGACACTCACATGGAAGATTTAGAAGTGCATGAGGAGGAAAAATCACCAGAGCAGGTCATCAAGGAGAAATAAAATGAGATCAGGGAGCTAAAGGACAAGTTATCAAAGGAAAAAATCATGATAACTTTTCATCAACAAGAGAACAAGCAGCTCCAAGTCAAACAACTTTTTCTTAGCAAGCCCGAGGAAAATTTGGACAAGGATAATGGAAAATTTAAATCATTGGTTGATGTTGATGAACTTGAATATCAAGAAGAGAAAGTCAAACCAAGGAGGCCAAGAACAAGAGGTCTCAAGAGGCAACAAGAGCAAGAAATTGAAACATCTCCACCACTAGGTCAAGAAGACTTTGATGCCCTAATTGCAGCAGAAATTGAGCATGATAAGGAGTTTTGGCCTGAAAAGGTCAATTTCCACTTAGAAAATCTTCTTGATAAGGCTAACATGAACAATAATTTTAAAAGGCACATGGCCATGCACTATTGCACAAGGAACATGATCTCTCAAATAATAATCAAGCATTTGAAGAAGAAATTGAGGCGAAACCTAATGAGGCAAAAGGAGAAGGAAAAACTTGATTTGTTGGCTGAGGCATCCCTCATTTCCTAACATATCATATTATAACTTCATGGAGCAAGTTAGGACTTTTTTTGAGACATCCAAAAGTGCAGCGCCTTGGCATTGCACTTTTCCCTCAGAGGTCCAAATGACCGAAAATCTACATCAATGGATAGATATGACCTGCATATCTCATCTGTCCACTTCTTGTGCCATGTCAACATCCATATTGGGAGAAAAATCCAAAAAACATGCCAAAAACTCACTTTCTGCGACCTTTTTTACCCAGGCACTATGATTTTGGAGTAACCTTGGGAGAATGCATTTTTCTCAGCCTTGGAGAGGTCATGTTGCTTGGTTAAGGATTCTATGGACAACTCGACATCCTAATATTTCCAATCGTACCTTTAGATCAACATTTGGAGCCCACGAAGGCAATCAAAAGTGTCGTGCAAGATGGTGTTGTGCTTTTCCCTGTTGGCACTGTGCTTTTCCCTAGAGGTCAATTTTTCGAGTTTTTTCAGTCAAATTCATTTTTTTCATGATGTAATTCCTCTTTTTTTGAGTTCACCTATTGTAGATGAATGTAATTAGGCTTGTAAATTTCATTTTGATGTAATTTTAAGGATCATTAATGATGGGTAGCTTAGTCAAAGGCTAAAGGGAGAGTTTGTTTTAACCTCCCTAGTCTTAGGTTTAGTTGGAGAAATTTGTGTGAACTGATCCTATCTTAAGGGATTCGACCCCTAAGAGAGGGGAAGATGGTTTTGGTCTATATGTATCTATTTTTCATTCAGAATCATGGTTGGACATCAATGAATAGAAGGCTTGGAGCTTTGTGTATAGTTGATATTTGCAGAAATACAAGTTCAATTGCAACTATTATATAGGGATTCATGTGGTGTGATTTTGTGGCAGTTATTTTCTACTGTAATTCACTTTCATGAATGATTGATTCATCCTATTTCCATGTCTATGATTTTCAGTGATCTTCCTATAATATGTTAAACAAATTTTTTTAACCTTATGCTCTGTTTTGGTAGGAATTTCATGTTTATGTTGTTCATATTTTGATAAATGAACTCATGCTTGTCATGCTCAGTTTGATCCTTTTCTTTTCCACCCTAAACTACAATCGACAACCTTAAAGTGCCATTGAACATACCTGTCATGCCCCTTTGTATCCCTGCAACTGCAATCTTTTAGATTTGACCTATTTTCCTTGGCCTCTCCTCTTGATCCAACAAAAACCATAAATTTTCAAAACCCTAGAGCTCATACCTAGCCTAATATATTTTTCCCTTATTTAGTCATCTTTTGGCTGCAAGATCACAGAGAGAGCCCTCTCTGATTTGGTAGGGCTAGCTACCAAATCCCAAGTGGTTTGAGGTTATCTCCATCGGTTTTCATTCACAAACTTGGAACACTGTGGAGGATAAAAATTTTGGTACTGTTTCCGAGGAACGAAAGATTACATATTCCCTACGATTTCACGACAAATTAATTGAGATCTAGACATGTGGGTGACAAGACCTAGTTTTCAAGAAGGCTGATTCGAATTTTTAGAGCCGAAGTGAAGTTTTCAGAACTGGCTCCTAAGAAGAAGTTCACAATATCAAACTCTGATCCTAATACACCATCTCCTGTTGAATACCCTGAGAGGATTTTGAAGAGGAAAATATCACAACTCCAACAAGTTGACTCAAGTTCACCATCACCAATAAGATCTATTTCACTTCCTTTTGATTTGACTACTCTACAAGATTTACCTTTCGACATCAAGTTTGAGATTTCATTCTTTAAAACTAAATTTGAAACTTCAATTTTAGAAATAGTATATGATCCTGTAAAACTTGAATTGAGTCCACCATCTTTAGAGTCTGCATCGAAATTTATAGGAAAGTTTGTTCACAATTCCACAAGCTTCAAAAATTAGCCAATAACTTGCAGTACACCTCCAAGAAGGCCTATATTCAATATCATCAAGAGATATTGTTCTCTACATCATCCTTACCTTCATCATCTCATTCAACTAATACAACATCTTCCACATCTTATTCATCACTTCCTCCGAAAACACCTTCAAAAACATTACCTCCTATTATTGCTCCTGCACCACCAACTACAACATTCATGGCAAGATTTGGTCCTTTAATACTACCTGCTCAACTCACTGCTTTACCTCAAAGGTATGCTCAAAGGCTCTCTCTGTTTGATGGGACAACATAGGTTACAACCCTGCAACATATGGTGAAGGTCATTGATTTCATCGATCTTGAAGAGATCGACAACGATGATGTAAATATGAGGGTAGTTGCCCAAAGTTTTTCAAGAGATGTAAAGACATGGTTTCGTAATCTAACTCCAAATTCAATTACAAATCCACAACAGTTAACTGATTTTTTTTTATCCAAATGGGAAGAAAAGAATAATCCACTTCATATTCTTGTTGATTATGATGCTTTGAGAAGACATCCCAATGAGTCTGTGTAATATTTAACTACCCACTTCAACAAGATATATAATTCAATCCCAAATGACATTAATCCTCCTCATGACTTGGATTTGCTACACTATCCAGATGCCTTTTATCCTGACATAGATTATCAGTTGAGGGAAAGAAGTCTTAAAAATATCGAAGAGATGTAGAGAAATGCAGTGAGTGTGGAGGAAAATTTGATGATTAAGAATTCAAAAATGAAGACAGAAAGAAGGGTAACAATTAAAGAGGAGCCATATACTTATTCAGATGGCAAGTTGGACTCTTTGATTATAACTATGGATAAAATGATGTATAGGATGACAGTCTCGGATAGGCAAGCAAAAAACCAGATCTGGAATCCTAATTTCCGAGGACAACAAAAACAGAAACCTCAGCTCAAAATCAAGAAAATAGAGTAGAGGGGTCAGGATCAGAAAGCACAACAAAAAATCAGAACACCACTTCAACAAAAATATACTCAGGCAGTTGATGAAGAAGGTGAGATTATTGAAGAGAATCATCTTTTCGATAACGATGGGCAAACTAGTTTCTTAACCGAAGATGAAGAATACACTCAAGAACTTGAGGTTGGTCAATCTGATGATCAGAAATTTGTTCCTTCAAATGATGATATGATAACAAAAAAGACAGAAGATTATCAGAGAGGTTTCCAAAATTCCCTTAGCTCTATGCAAAGGAAATATACCTTGAGGAATAGAAACGTGCATATCACTTCAAATCAAAACAGGCCAACTCCTCCAAAGGATAATCAACCCCAAAAATCGACCTCTACAAATAAGAAAAAATACAAGGACCTTGCTGCTACTAATCAAGAGAAGAACAATGAGGCATCAACCAACAATCAAAATAAATGTAAGAAACCCAAACTGTAGGTCAGAGAAAGGAGATTCCTAACAAAGAATAGTATGAAAGGAAGGATGCCACTTCCAAGGAGGTAGAAAAATATCCCAATCTGTTTAGTTTAGCGAATGAAATTTCCAAATTGAAATTTTCCATTCCTTTAAATGAACTTGTAAAAAATGATCAGTACAAGTTTCACGTAGCCAAGATGCTCAAAGTCGACCGAAATTCTGATATGGTTAATGTTAGTGATGATCACCCTGAGTTGTGTTTTGGCCCAATCGTAGATGGAAACTTACCTGATAGTGAAGTCCCACCATTCTACCTCAGTATTAGAGTTCATGATTTCATCCTTCATAATGCCATGTTAGATTCCAGAGTATCTCACAATCTCATGTAGAAATCCATAATGGACAAATTAGGATTAGACATTACTCACCCATATCATGACCTCTATTCCTTTAATTCCGGTAGAGTGAGGTGTCGTGGTCTCATTAAAGACTTGGTAGTGTCTCTTGATCAGATTCCTCAGAATAATTTCTTAATGGATGTGGTTGTGGCTGATATTCCTCCAAGGTACGGGATGTTGCTCTTGCAATCATGGGGAGCACAACTGAAAGGTACTTTGCAGGTCAATTTCTCTTATGCTACTATAACGGTGTTCGGTCAGCTCAGAAAATTATACCGAGAAACAAAGATGAAGTATATGATTAGAAGAAAATATAAACCTAATAATCACCCTATACACTCTGTAAATACCGACTTAGAGTCTTTTATTTTGTTTAATGATGATAGTCCAATTGATGTAGATAGTCAACTAGTAGAGAATGAGGAAATTTCAGAAATTTCATGTAGTGTTAGAGAAGTGTTCAATGCAGAAAAGAAGAAATAGAAAGAGGTTGATTTGAAGGCAAGTTCATCAGCTGAGAAACCAATATAATCAGTGAAAGAAACAAAGCCTGTCATAGACAGTGGATCAACAAACAAAAAAAAAAGATCAACCATCCAAATTTGAGCTTTTGGATGAGGAAACGAGTCTTTGGACTATGGACTTTGACGGGCAGTGGGAAAAGAAGGAGTTGGAATAGGAATTTGGATTCATATCCCAATGAATCAGTTGGGTAATATTCCTCCTAATGTCAGGTGTTGTTCATACAAGCTTGCTTTCAATTGTTCAAATAATGAAGCCGAATACAAAGCTTTGATTGTTGGGCTTAAGATGTTTAAGAAGTTAGGGGCTCAAAATATTTCAGTTTATGGCGACTCTGAGTTGATTATCAAATAGGTAAAAGGGGAATACCAGACCAAAAATTCAAGGATGCGAGCATATCACAATGTTGTCCTACATATTCTCAAAACATTTTCTGAATATACTTTATCCGTGATTCCTAGAAACCATAGTTGTATTGTTGAATCTCTTGCTACTGCAGCAAGCATGTTTAGAATTTCAATACATCCCAACAAGAAATATGAAATTAATGTTAAGAATCACTCCGTTGTTCCAGATAACCTTCAACATTGGCAATTGTTTCAAGGTGATAAGAAAATTAACAATTTTCTGCAAATGGAGGAAGAGTTCGCCACTTGTCATATTGATATTTTTGATGATCAGGGAATTAATGCCACAAAATTAGAGGTGTTACAGCTAAAGGATAATTGCATTACAAGAGGTCTTGTACCTTTGGAAGAGCTCTTCGATCAATATGATGTCACAAAGAAACCAACAATGGTATCCACTGAAGCATGAGTTGAAGATATCACCATTGGCACATCTGAGAAGCCCAAGATGGTGAAGTTGTCTAAATCCTCAACTCTGGAAATGAAAAGTAAATACACAAAACTTTTGGCTTAGTTTTCAGATGTATTTTCATGGGATTATTCAGATTTGAAGGTTTATGATAAAAGTATAAGTCAATGCACAATTCCTATCAAGCCTGATCAAAAGCCTTTCCACCAAAATCTTAGGAGGATCAATCTGAGATTGCTGCCATCAGTTGAGAAAGAGGTAAACAGGTTGTATAAGGTTTGTATCATTATCCCTCTTCGCTTTTATAATTGGATGTAAAATCTAGTTCGAGTTAGAAAAAATACGGGTGAAATTCGTTTATGCATTGATTTCCAGAATTTGAACAAAGTTTCTTTGAAGGACAATATCCTCTCCCTAATATGGACCACATCTTACAGAGGGTATTTGGTGCCTCTAGAATGTCATTTCTTGATGGGTACTCAGGGTACAATCATATTTTGATGAATCCGGATGACCGTGAGAAGAAAACTTTTACGACACCATGGGGTACATTTATGTACGCCAAGATGCCTTTTGGGTTGAAAAATTCAGGAGCCACATTTCAACGAGCGATGGATATCACTTTTGCAAATGAAAAGGATGTATTTTTTGTTATTTATCTTGATGATTTGACAATTTTATCTCAAACAAATGAAGATAACTTGCATCATTTGAGCATTTTTTTCGAAAGGTCCAGGAAATTCGGTTTTTTGTTGAATCCAAAGAAGAGTTTGTTTTCTATGGAGGAAGGTAAGTTACTTGGGCATAACATATCGAAGGATGGCATCCACATAGATCCTTACATAATTTCCATTTTGGTAACTTGATCAGTATCAGAAAAATTAATGCAATAAGGGATGTTCCAAAGATGTTCAAGCCAAATCAAGTTGTATGTGGCCCATGCCAACATGGAAAGCAAACTAGAACCAACCACAAAACTGAGTTATCAACATCAAAACCTCTGGAGATCATTCATGCAAATTTATGTGGGCCAACTATAACTCCATCTCTTCAAGGTGAAAGGTAATTTTATTTATTTTTTGATGACTAAACTAGAATGATGTGGGTATATTTCATAAAATATAAATCTGAAGCATTTGAATGTTTTAAGAATATTAAAGCTCTCGTTGAAAATGAGAAAGATTATAAGATTAAATGTCTTAGAACAAATAGAGGAGGAGAACTCACTTCAAACAAATTTGATGAATTTTGTAAAGTGCATGGACACCCAAGAAAAATGGAGTAGTTGAAATAAATATTTGAACCTGTTAGCCACCTATAAAATTTGTCATATCAAATGGTGGCTAAAATTCTTTTTTAGCCTTCAAGAAACAATTCATGTCCCAAATTGTGAGTTCTTGAATTCTGGTGATGATCTTTCCCCTCTGAGATAATCTTCACTGTTGTTTCCCTCTTTATCCTAAAAAAGCCTGCTGTTACCAAGAGAAAGACTGCGTAAAAACTCCCCCTTTCACTAGTTTTTATCCTTTTTTCATAAAAAAATTATTTTCACTTTTTAAACCTTCATTCCCCTTCAAAAACCTCCAAAAATCCCTTTAAACCTGTGAAAATTCCTTTTGTAGGTTAAAAAACCCCTTTTTCCCCTTCTACCGAAAGCCAAAAAAAAAAAAAAAGCCTTGAAAAACCTTCATTTTGGCCTAATAAACCAAATTTTATATTAAGGCCTTAAGCCCCTTTGGCCTTAGCCCCAGCTCCTTTTCTCTGCATAAGACCCAGAGCTATAACCCAAAGTTAAACCCCCATCACGCAATCGCAATCAGGTTATTCTATTTTCCTTGTTACCTTTTACTTTCAAAAAACTCCGATGCGATTAAGCCCTTTTCTTTTAAAAATCCCCTCGCCTTCTTCACAAAACCATAGCCCCACAATCGGGCGCTAAAGGCCTTAAAAGTCTTTCCCGAACCTTACTTTCCTTTGTATTTCAATAAAACCCGGCAGTTCAAAGTTTCATTGAATATTGACCGTTAATCTAAACCGATCAAGGGTCATCGGCCAAAATCGCATCGCAAATCCTTATCGCATCGCAAATATTCATTTGATGCATTTTTATGGTTCATTGCCTCCCGCCGATGCGATCCTGCGATCATTTCTCCACCGTTGATCCAATCCATTAAAGCACAGATCCAATGGTCCATATCTCTCCCTTCTTCGAACCCGTCGTTCCACCTTTCGCCTTTATGATTAAATCTCCACTATTGATCTAGTTTTTAGATCGATGGCACTCACTCCATCGGCTAATCGCAATCGCAAGTTCTTCCCATCGCAAAATCGCAAGCCCATTTTTCCTGTTCTGATGCGACCCCTCTGATTTAATCTCAGCCGTCGAAATCCACAAGAATCGACGGTTGAGATTCAATCACGCTCCTCCCTCCGCCTTCCGCTGATGTCTTTCGTGAATTAATCCTGACTGTTGATCTCTCGAACCGATCCAACGGCCAGCGCTTAATCGCATATCGCAAGTTCAAAAGCCCCGATGCTTTCGTCTCTTTCTTTTTCTCTAATGCAATTTAATCCTGACCGTCCATTTCGCCAGATCCAATGGCCAGCGTTGATTCACATCCCGCCCTTATTTTACATAAACCTCCACCGTCCTGACCTCTGATTTAATCTCCACCGTCGATCTCTCTTCAGATCGGATGGCCCACATCGCATCGCTCCATCACATCGGCAAAAAACAAAAGACTTAGCCCTGTGCCTTGTTTCCTCCGATTGCTGATTCCCAATTTAATCTCCGCCATTGATCTATATCATGATCTGACGGTTCTCATTTAACCCGCCGATCTCCTCCTCCATACTCTTGGTCCCACCACCCGCGCCCTCTTTTCCCCTCATTTTCGCTATTTTCCTATGTATTTTCCCATATGTAAAGTTTTACATTTTTACATTGGAAACTATGTTATGCGCATAAATCAGTTTAAACCTTGGTTTTTATAAAGTATTGTGCCTTTCTTCACCATGGGTTCCACTTAACTCTTTACCCCGCAGCTTTTCATCCATCACGCTCAACCCGCGCCATTGGATCTTCTACCCATCATCCAAAGGCCCAAACTACATATCGCGTAATTTTTGCTCTTGAACGTTAACACCAAAAAATTATGCGATATAAGCGGTTTTGAAAAGACACGCGTCAGCAGATTTGTGATATCGCGTTTTTTTTGGGAAAATTTTGAAACCGCCTCAGAGCTGCGTGAAAACCATTCTGGTTTTCCGCCAAACCACCTTTCCCCATTACATTACATCTTCTTATTTAATCTCCACCATTCGTTCTTTCAATTCGACGGCTCTTCTATAACTTCACCACCAAGTCATTCACCCTTTCCCCTTTGCTCCCGAAAGCTTTATCACGAAATCTTAACCGTCCATCATCTAGATTGGACGGTCCCAGTTTAACCTTCCCTCCCATTTCATTTTCTCCCCTCCATCTGGACTCCCAATCAATCTTTGTTGTTGGATGTCCTAATCTAACGGTTCTCGTTTAAAGTTGTGCCCAAACATCATTTAAGCCCTTTTGTCGTTTCCGATAAAGGTTTTCTCCCATTTTTATTACAATTTCCTCCATTCTGTTATAATATTACCCCCTTCGCATTATAAACTCCCTAATTAATCTCAGCCATTGATAAATCTAGATCAACGGCCCAGACTTAATTTGATCCTCATTTTCATCTGACCGCCTCCCCATCAACCCTAGCAAGCGATCTTGACCATTGGTTGATTTCATCCAACAACTATGATATATTCTCATGTCCAAAGCAGTTTAAACCTATCCTCGTAGGATTTTTTATAACTTTTGTTTTTTTTTGCAGGATTTAAAGGTTTCTCCACAGTTTTAAAAGGAAATCGAGGGCCCTGGATGATGATCCCTTAGGCCACTATTCATGAAGAAGATCAACCTGTAGGGTTCACATCATGATTTATCCATGCCTCATGAGCACTGATAACATTATAAAACCCTTTGTGCGCCTGTAAAAACAACAAAAACACAGTGAACCTTAATTATACAGAGAGTATCAGTATCGAAGGGTGAGATCAAAGCAGAAATCAATGTTTGAAGGTTATAAACACAGTTTTGAGGGATTTAAGCATAAATTCGACTATCAAAAGCCTAATCCACACAATTAAAGATAGTATGAAGACTTGAAGACAAATATTAAGCCTAATTAGGCCTGAAACATAGATCAAAAGAAAATTAACAGTGTTTTAGGTTAAAAAAAAGAAGATCTATCAATCCGAGAAGCCTCCATTGCCACATTAGAGGAAAATTGAATCCTCTCTAGCTACCAAAGTGCCACCTGCATCCCTCAATAAATAAAAAGAAGTCAGAGTTATTGCCTCAGTCAGTGATATTTTGCCTAAAAGAAAGCCAGAGTTATTGCTAACTCGCCTCAAGAGTTTTTAAGTCAACAAAATCTGCCCAGCATGCTTAATACTTAATGAAAATCAATTAATACAGAGGAAATATCAGAAAGCTTCTCCATTGAGCCCCTCAAAGGCCGAGAAGCATTAAACTGTATTAATTGAGCCTAGAGATCTTTTCTCTCATCCCACCTCCTCATTTCTTCTATAAATACTTCTGTAGAAGATGAGATAAAGGTTGGTCTTTGAATATCTATTGCATGTAAATAGTTTTCTGAAGCTGTTGTAAGCTCTGTTTGTAATTGAAGATACCTAAGTTGAGATGAGAAGTTTGAAGCGGTAGAGAACCACTGGACTTGATGATTGTAACTGGTTTGAACATCAAATACAAGCTTATTTATGGGATCCCAGTCTATGTCAACGGTGATGTGTTTCTTATTGTAAATTGTTATTTTATTTTTGTTTCCATTATGTCCACTTTCTCTGATAAAGAACATCAAATATAGAGCTAGGATTTACTCTTATAAGTACCCTACTCTCACTGATAAGCTTTTTCTTTATGTTTTCCTCCAATTGTGTATTTAAGAATGATTTAATATAGTCCAAGCATTTAAGGAATGCTGGTGAGCCCATGTCTTACTGTCTAAACTTAAAACATTGTTCTTGAATGTTATTTTCAGTTTATGCTAAGTAGAGTTGAACTAGGGAAGTCTATGGTTAGCCCTGTCCTCTAGTTTATCTCCAAAGGTTGTCTGAAAGTTTCCCTAAGAGTATATTGAAAGCAGGCTAGGTTCAAAGTACTTACTTGATCTTAGAATATTCTTTCTTTATCTTAAATGTTGTCTTGAAAAGTTTGTTAATTAAAGAATGAAATAGGGAAGTTTATGGCTAGCCCTGTCCTCTAGTTTCTTCTCCAACAGTTGCTTTGAAAAATTTCCCCTTGAATATGCTGAAAGCAGGATAGGTTCAAAGTCCTTACTTGATCTTAAGCTATTCTATGTGTTTTAAATGTTTTCTATTGAAAGTGCATCAAAAGCAGGCTAGTTTCAAAGTACTTACCTGATCTTAGATTACTTTTATGTCTTTCCTTAAGTGCATGCCAAAAGTAGGATAGTTTCAAAGTACTTACTTGATCTTAGGCCGCTCTTTGTTATTCATCTGTTTAATCTTCATTTCTTACTATTTTCATTCCATAAAATCAACTTAAAGAGATCCTTTGACATAGATGACTTGCCCCATGGACCACTCTTGAACCTTGCTGTTTCAATTAAATCCTATTATGACTCCATAGCCCAATGGATTGAAGATGCTCCTAGCCTATCTTATTAGCTGAATCATTATTTTGGTTTCATAAACCTTCACCCTTCATTTAGACTTCCTTCACCTTCATATATCTTGCCCAACCAAAACAAACAAAAACCTTGTTCTTCATAACTAGCCTAATATCACACCTAAAAGCCTTAAATATAAATCAATCTTTGCACTTATAAAGAGATCCCTCTCTGGATTCAGGAGGGCTAGATCTTAGAATCCCAAAGTGGTTCATAATGTTGTCTCTTCAGTTTTAGTCTTGCCAATCTGCTAAAATTACAGGGACCTAACATTTCTGGCGACTCCACTGGGGACTTCTGAGTAAAATCTTTAAAACAAAACACTCAGTGTTCAATGCAGTATAAGTAGCTTTCTTCAAACACTACCAAGCATGTTGGTAATCATGATAGGACTCATTTGAATCAGTGAAAAACTAATTAAACCTTAGGATTCTCATAGACCTTATCAAACCTTGAAGGAATCAGCTAACTAAGCCTTAAGAGTAAACTCTCTTTGTCTCATCACCCTAGCTAAGTGTTGAAATAGATTTAGGACACTCTTAGAACTCATAGGACTGAAAAAACTCAGAAAACCCAAAATTATTTTAGATTGGTTTCAAATAAACATGGTGGTGGACCATAAAACATTTTACCTCCAAAAGAGCTAAAAATTCCCACCTGGTGCCTCCACAATCCTAAACAGACCTTAAGACTCCACTGGGAAACCCATTATCATCATAACATCATTTAAACTCAGTTAAGAAGACTTTAAGGATTAAAGTTTTCTTGTTTAAAGATCAGTTAGCCTCCTAAAGATTGTCATATTTGGTTAAATTTTTCTTGTAAGTTGGGTCTGAAAAACATAGCATATGGCTCCTAGAAGAGTTCATACTAGAGCTTATCCCGACCCAAATCCTCCTAAGATAGTTGATAACCCTAAAAGAATACTTAGGAAGTCTCCTAAGGCCAAATCTTCAACTATTATCAGACCACTCCATAGAGCTAATTATGTCCCTAAAAACCTTGCAGCTCTACAAGATTCACAAGTTGACTTAAGAAACCCATTTAGAACTAGGTCACTTGATGATATAGATCAGATAGATCTTGAGTCTCCACCTTCATCCCAAGATAGAGGTGAAAATCTTGGTAGCAGAGAAACTACCCCACCTGATTTAGATTTCATTCATAATTTTGGTTTCTCTCATCCTAGATCTGCTCAACAATCTATTGCTGGTCCATCCACATCTGTTCTTCATACATCCACTGTCCAAACCACTCCATTCCAGCCCACTTTCCCTCTTGTCAATCCACCCCTTGTAAATCCCCCACTTTTTCCACAACTGATCTAAAAATGGAAGGTACATGAAAAGGGTGCAAGGTATCCATTTTCAATTATGTAAATGAGTGCAAAAATACTCTAAGTTTAAATCTGAAAATGTGAGAACTTCATATTTCTAATACAGAGATAGACTGTAGGGGCATTTACCGGATATTTCACCTTTCAAATAAAGGATGAATCCAAAGGCTACCTGGCCCTCTTACAGACTCTGCCTAAAGAAATAATAGAAGTAAACACTCAGATTTAATTAAAATGATCTTGCTTTAAACTTGATGTTATGCCAAAATTTAGCTTGCAAATGGTGTATGTCTTTTCACTGTTTATGTATCTTAAATGTAATTTTTTTTTTGCTGAAACTTAACATAGGTATCAGCAAAATATTCAGCAATCTAATATCAAAACACAACAGCAATATGATAGAGGAGTTCACCCCAACTCTTGGGCTACATCTCCTGGATCAAGCCTCCCAAAATGGGCTTGTCCTCTTGTATTAAAAGCTCTCAAATGCAATACAAGATTATAAGTGTCTCAATAGACAAATCTGAATATATAAACTGATTCAGAAGGCAGGAAAAATCTAAGAATGCCTTTTCAAATTCACTAAACAGTGAAAGATTACCATAAACAGTGATCTCTTCATCAATGTCCTGCTAGTGCTTTGAACTTCTCTGCAACTTTTTGGGCTGTATAAGTCCTCAAATGCCTCTGAAACCTCCTCCACTGGCTTCAGAAGGTCGAAATTATCTGAAATAGAGCTTTGGTTCACCTCAAATTGATAACCACAACTCAACCAAACTCAAAACCCAAAAAGGCCCTAGTGGCTCAAAAAGCTTCTCCGAATCTAAACAGGCTGAAATTGAGCTCCAATGGCTCTGAAACCTATGCCATTATGTCCATAATGTCAAAAATACCCAAAATTAAAAAAAAAAATCACTTCAAAAGGCCTTTCCTAGCCAAAGTTATGGCACATTTACTCAGACTGCCAGTTTGGCCTAAACAAGCTCCACTAAATGTGGAGACACTGCCAGTTAACTTCACTAAACTGGCACATCCGCCTAATCTGGGGGAACCGGCGATAAATTAGTGGCAGAATTAAATGTTTCAGTTAACAAACTCTGTGTTCACATGCGCAATAAGCGCTAACCGTTAACTGTTTGAACGTTGCCACATTAAACCATATCTTATTTAGAATTTGGGTTGAACATATGTCAAGTCATAAGCCCATGGTATATTGGTAAAGCGTGGTAGTAGTAGCTATGAGGTCACGGTTTCAAAACCTACCAAAGTCAAATAAAATTTTAACCCACCATTTTCATTGTGATCTGGGGCCACGTGGTGGCCTCCGGGCCTGCCACGTGGCAGCTCTCCATTGGACCGAAAATTACACAGTCAACTAAATAGCGAATTGTAAAACGCCACTTGTCACAAGACGATTGGTCCACAGGGAATATTCTATGGAATATTCCAAGGAATATTTCGTGGAATATTCCCAGAATATTATTTTTTTAATATTTGCCAATTTCTAAAGTCAAACTAGCCTTTTTTTTTTACTGAAATTGAAGAACTTCAAAGTTGAATAACTTCTTCATACAGCGTCGGTTTTCAATGCCATTTGCGGCATTGGGATTGTATCGCTGAGGCCTATCCCATCGCTTAGGTTCCAAATCAATTTGAGCACTTTCATTTTTGAGCTTCTTCCCAAGCTCAGATTTGAGCTCCTGATCACACCTCACAAATGAGAGGCTTTTGGTCCCCAAAAGCTTACTGAAATGAAGAAATGAACTGTAGTACAGCAAATGAGAGAATAAAAATCCTCTTCTCTTCAGCCCTTCAAATTTTTTTGCCTTGAAAAGCAAATGAAATTGAACCACAAATGGAAAGAAATCGACATTTCCCTTCCTGAATGCATTTGTCCACAACTGTCCACAACTGACCTTCTTGAACCCACACAGAAATTTCTGGCGAGAAATTTACAGAATGAAACTGTACAACACTTCCTTGATCCATGATCTAAGGTGGCTCAAAACAAACAAGATATTACAGCATAAAATACAGGCATACATCCGAAATTTGCATATGTACAAAAGGAGTACGTCTTACTGTGTCAAGAAGTCCATCCACTTCTCACCAAGCCACTTCCATGGCGACTTTTTCTGCTGCAACTTTTCCTCATGTGAAACTTCCCTTTCCACATTAATAATGGAATCCATGATTCCACCTTCGCCAATATTTTTTTCCTCTTGCTGCATGTGCATGGGACGACGAGTTGGATGCAAAGTCCAACAATGAGAGACAACATGTCCCTTCTTTTGGCAAAAAGTGCAAGTCATATGCACATTCTTTGAAGGTAGTCTTTGCTTTATCTGCTTCTTGTGTGCCTTCTTCCTCATCCAGCATCTTGAAACATGATGGTTAAATTGACCATAATATGAACAAGAAATCCTCTTATGCTGCTTTGCATGCTTGCCATAAGCTGCATGTCTACCATCTTCTTGCTGCAACAAAGGCTTCAAACAATGGTAAGGAAGATTGCCATCATGACATTGATGTAATTGAGAACTTGGGAGAAATGTTCTCTTCAAATTTGCATCACATTTCTGAATGCATGTGCTCAAAGCTTCGCCATTAAGCTGCTCATAGCCAAGACCAATATTCTTGGGACGCTCCACAACACAAATAGGCTCAACAATGCCTTGTGCATGCTTGACCAAACCTTTGTCTTCTTCATAGCCCATTTTCAACATCAATTTGGACCCAATACCTCTTGTATGCCTTTCAAACGAACCAACACACTTTTCAATAGAGGAAACTGAAGACAAATCAGACTGATTTACCTCATGATTTACATCCTGAAGATGTGGTATTTTCTTGGAAAAAGCTTCTTGAGCTTGAAGAAGCTGCAACTCCATATCATGCAGTCTTTGAAGAATGGCTTCTTTCTCTTCCTGCATAGTTAGCAATTGTGCACGAAGTTGAACACTTTCTCTTTGATCCTCAATGAGAATCTGCACCATCTCCTTCACCTTAAAGAACTCATTCTTCATGTCATCATTGAAGAATATCGTGAAGGAGAAAACTTCACTTGTTGAAGAAGTTGACATTATGTAAATGGTCAAAACAACCAAAAGTAACTTCCAAAGAAAATTCCTCAAAGCTTTCAAACAAACGACAAGCTTTTAACCAAATGTCAAAAAAGACCCCTTCTCATTCAAGCAGCCATTTTGCAACCAATAAAACAGTAAATCTCTTGCACCGTTTTAAAACCTTTTGCACCATAAGGAATGCTCAACCTGAGCTCTGATACCATCTGATCTGAAAATGGAAGGTACTTGAAAAGGGTGCAAGGTATCCATTTTCAATTATGTAATTGAGTGCAAAAATACTTTAAGTTTAAATCTGAAAATGTGAGAACTTCATATTTCTAATACAGAGATTGACTGTAGGGGCATTTACCGGATATTTCACCTTTCAAAGAAAGGATGAATCCAGAGGCTACCTGGCCCTCTTACAGACTCTGCCTAAAGAAATAATAGAAGTAAACACTCAGATTTGATTAAAATGCTCTTGCTTTAAACTTGACGTTATGCGGAAATTTAGCTTGCAAATGGTGTATGTATTTTCACTGTTTATGTATCATAAGTGTAATTGTTTTTTCTGAAACTTAACATGGGTATTAGCAACAATATTTAGCAATATAATATCAAAACACAACAGCAACATGATATAGGAGTTCACCCCAACTCTTGGGCTACATCCCCTGGATCAAGCCTCCCAAAATGGGCTTGTCCTCTTGTATTAAAAGCTCTCAAATGCAATACAAGATTATAAGTGTCTCAATAGAAAAATATGAATATATAAACTAATTTAGAAGGTAGGAAAAAGATAAGAATTCCTTTTCAAATTCACTAAACAATGAAATATTACCATAAACAGTGATCTCTTCATCAATGTCCTGTTGGTGCTTTGAACTTCTCTGCAACTTTTCGGGCTGTATAAGTCCTCAAATGCCTCTGAAACCTCCTCCAATGGCTTCATAAGGTCGAAATTATCTGAAATAGAGCTTTGGTTCACCTCAAATTGATAACCACAACTCAACCAAACTCAAAACCCAAAATGGCCCTAGTGGCTCAAAAAGCTTCTCTGAAGCTAAACAAGCTGAAATTGAGCTCCAATGGCTCTGAAACCTATGCCATTAAGTCCAGAATGTCGAAGAGACCCAAAATAAATAAATAAAATCACTTCAAAAGGCCTTTCCTAGCCAAAGTTATGGCACATTTACTCAGACTGCCAGTTTGGCCTAAACAAGCTCCACTAAATGTGGAGACACTGCTAGTTAACTTCACTAAACTGGCACATCCGCCTAATATGGGTAACCGGTGCTAAATTAGCGGCAACATTAAATTTTGTAGTTAAAAAACTCCGCGTTCACATGCGCAATAAGCGTTAACCGTTAAATGTTTGAACGTTGCCACATTAAACCATATCTTATTTAGAATTTGGGTTGAACATATGTCAAGTCATAAGCCCATGGTATATTGGTAAAGCGTGGTAGTAGTAGCTGTGAGGTCACGGTTTCAAAACCTACCGAAGCCAAATAAAATTTTAACCCGCCATTTCCATTGTGATCTGGGGCCACGTGGTGGCCTCCGGGCCTGCCACGTGGCAGCTCTTCATTGGACCGAAAATTACACAGTCAACTAAATAGTCAATTGTAAAACGCCACTTGTCACAAGACGATTGGTCCATAGGGAATATTTTGTGGAATATTCCAAGGAATATTCTCGAAATATTCTTTTTTTAATATTTGCCAATTTCTAAAGTCAAACTGGCCTTTTTTTTTACTGAAATTGAAGAACTTCAAAGTTGAATAACTTCTTCATACAACGTCGGTTTTCAGTGCCATTCATAGCGTTGGGATCGTATCACCGAGGCCTATCCCATCGCTCAGGTTCCAAATCAATTTGAGCACTTTCATTTTTGAGCTTCTTCCCAAGCTCAGATTTGAGCTCCTGATCAACAACCTCCTATCATGGCAACATGGTATGCTCCCCTAGTCCTTCCTTTACCTCTAGTCAATCTTAGATACCATTGTATGATGCCAGTGGTGCTAATGCTGCTTCACAACATGTGGACAAGATGAATGACTATTTTGATAGGAACGAGATTGATGATGAATCTGTTAAACTTAGATTATTTGCTCAAAGTTTAGGGGAGAAGCAAGAAAATGGTTCAAAGGCTTAACCCCTCATAGTATTAACGATCTCCAAGCCCTCCATCATTTATTCTTAAACAAATGGGAAGTTAGAAAGAACCCTCTCCAAATACTTTCAGACTACAACAGTCTCAAAATAAACACTGGGGAGAGTGTCCAAGCTTATTGCACTAGGTTCAATAGTGTTTATAATGCACTGCCCCCAGACTTAAAACCTCCACAAGGCTCAGCTTTAAACAAGTTTCCTGAAGGATTTGATCCTGAAATGACCTATCAGCGGAGAGAGAGAGATCCTTTGACTCTTGAAGATATGAAAAAAGGAGCTCTTGCCGTGGAAGTTAATTTAATGGAGAAAAGAGCAACAATGAGGAATGAGAAGAAAGTGTCCTTTAGAGAGGAATCTACACCTTCCACATATAGCTCAAAAATGGAAAGAATGATGGAGGAGATGATGAAAAAGATGAGCATACTTGAGAGAGCACAAGCAAGTCAAAATCAATCAGCTCCTCAAAACAGAAACCAATCTCAAAACCAAAATCAGAATTTCAAGAGAAATCAACCTCAAAACAAACCAAGAGACCCTGATCAGGAGATTATTCATCCTTTTCATCAAAATTGTGTGAGTGAGGTTGAAGAAACAATAGAATAAACAGAGGATGATGACATAAACATGTTGGGAGTAGACAATGATGATTTTGAAGTTCATTAAAATAGAAAACAAGGTCTATACACACCCTATGATGATAAAAGAGAAGAAGATGAGTTTTATTATCAAGAAATGGAAAATGTCATAATAGAAATCCCAAAAGAATATGACCTTAGGAGTAAAAGAAATTAGGAAACTCCCAAGACTAAGACTTCTAAAAATTCTGCAAAAAACAGCCCTGTAAATAAACCCAAAGTTACAAAACAGAAAGACAAAACAGTGGCTAGAAATTCTGATAAAAACAAAGAAAAAGGCAGTCAAAGTAATGAAAAACAGAGTGTAGATTTTAGCAGCGCTAGTACTTCAGCTAGTGCTCCTATCAAAACAATTTTGACAAATGTAAATAGAGGAAATCAACAAATTGATTTTGCTGATAGAGTGGTAGTTAATAAGGTTGAAACAAGCATTTTAAAAAATCAGATGCCTTTTAGTTTGGAGCAGGAAATTGTCAAAATCAAAATCTCTGTTCCTCTCACTGAATTAGCTACCCAAGATATGTATAGATCCCAAATTTTGAAGGCTTTTAACATAGAAGAGAATAATGACACTATCAATCTTAATTATTACCAACCAAAGCTCATATTTGGTCCTAAGATTGAGGGTAGATATCAAGAAGGACCAGTTCCTCCTTTTTATGTTAGTTTAAAGATTCACAACAAAATTATACACAACGCTATGCATGATTCAGGGGCCTCTCATAGATTAAGGCCCAAATTTGTAATGGAGATCCTAGGTCTTGAAATCACTAGACCATACAAAGATCTTTACTCCTTTGACTCAAGCAGAGTGAAATGTTTAGGTTTGATCAAAGACCTCCGTGTAAAATTAGCACAAATTCTAGCCAAGTGTTTAGTAATGGATATTGTAGTGGCTGATGTACCCCCCAAGTATGGTATGTTGTTATCAAGATCATGGAGAGCTAAGTTATAAGGAACAATGCAAATGGATATGACATATGCTACCATCCCTGTTTTTAATCAAACTAGAATAATTTATAGGGAATCTCATATGCAATACATGGTTACCAGCCAAGAGAGACCACAAAACTCTCCTCCTTATTCTGTACATACAGGCCTTGATTCATTTATCCTTTTCAATGATGAAACATTTAGTGAGCAATAAACCTTAACTGAATTAGTGGCAGATATAGAAAAAGAGGAAGACAAGATAGAAGTATCAAAACAGTTTGTCAAATCAGAAAATCACATCAAACAAATCACAGGTCTAGAGCTGCAAATAAGTCATCCATTGCTTTTCAACCTTGAGAGTAAAGAGAAGAGTCCTCAACACAATGAAAAACATGAGGAAATAAAACAAATTCAACATGGTGCCGATCTACAAGAACAATATAAAAGCACACTAGATGAAGAGGATAGTAGTCAAGCTAGTGAATTTGAAACTAGTCCTCTTTGGAGTATGAATTTTGATGGATCTTGCACCAAGAATGATGCAAGTGCAGGAGTGTGGCTTCAAAATACAATGAAAAATCATACTGAAGGCCATTCTTGAAAATTAAACTTTCAATGCACTAATAACATAGCTGAGTATGAAGCCCTCCTTTTAGGACCACACTTACTGAAGAAATTAGGGGCCAAAAGAATAAAGGTTCATGGTGATTCTGAACTAATAATTAGGCAAGTAAATAGGGAATACACTGCAGAACATCCGAAACTTAGAGCCTATAGAAATGATGTCATAGATTTATTGAAAACATTTGAGGAATTCAAACTTATCTTTGTCCCAAGAAACCAAAATATCCAAGCTAATGGTTTAGCTTTTGCTGCTAGAACATGCCTAACTCCTTATGAAACCAAACAATGCACAACTCAAATCAAATTTTAACTAGCTGTCCCAGATAATGAAAAATATTGGCAAGTGTTTGATGGAGATAAACAAATAGAAGACTTCCTACAGTCCAGAAATGAATTTGAGCTACCAAGTCCGGATTCAGAGTATGAAGATGACTGTTCTACTGAGGAAAATATACTTGATGAAGAAGTAAACTCTCCAAAAATTGCTGTTATCAATATGTTAGCTAATAAACTTGAATATAACTCAGAGATTAGTGCAAATTTACCAAAAGAAGACTTAGAAACATTGCAAACTAACACTCAAAATTTGCGAAAAGGTCTGGTCCCATTAGAAGAGTTGTTTGATTTCAATGATGTTGCCAAGAAACCAAAACTGGAGCTTATTGAAACTGAGGTAGAAGAGTGTAATATAGGCAGTGAACTAAAGCCAAAATGATCAAACTGTCTAAGACTTTGCCAGCTCATATCAAACTGAAATACATTGAGCTGTTTAAAGAATTTTCTGATGTTTTTGCATGGATTTATGAGGATCTAAAGTCCTATGACACAGAAATAATTCAACACAAAATACCCCTCAAAGAAAACAAAAAACCTTTTCAACAAAAATTGCGCAGAATCAACCCTATTCAATTACCTTTGGTTGAGAAGGAAATCAAGAAAATGTATGAAGCTGGAATTATTGTTCCTATTAGGTATTCAGAGTGGGTGTCTAATCTAGTGTCAGTTAGGAAGAAAACAAGAGAAATAAGGCTTTGTATTGACTTTAGGAACTTAAACAAAGTCTCATTAAAGGAAAACTACCCATTACCTAAGATGGATCACATTTTACAAAAGGTAGTTGGTTCTAAAATAATTTCTTTGCTAGATGGCTTCTCAGGATACAATCAGATTTTAGTACATCTTGATGATCAACTAAAAACAACCTTTACTACACCTTGGGGTAATTTCATGTATGTGAAAATTCCTTTTGGTTTAATGAATCCTGGTGCTACATTTCAGAGAGCCATGGATATTGCATTTTCAGAAGAATTAGACTACTTCATCATTATTTACCTTGATGATATCACTGTTTTTTCCAAAAGAGATGAAGAACACCTAGAACCCTTGAGAAAAGTTTTTGAGAAATGCAGAAAGTACGGGTTATCTTTAAATCCAAAGAAAACAATGTTTGGTATCCAAGAAGGTAAACTACTTGGACATATCATATCAGAAGAGGGGATAAAGATAGACCCAAAGAGGATTGAGGGTATCTTGCAAATCAATCATCCTAGAAACATCAAGGAACTTCAATATTTCATTGGAAATATTAATTTCTTGAGAAGGTTCATACCCAACTTAGCTGAACTCCTTAGAAACATAACAAACATGTTAAAGAAAGAAGAAGGAGTTAAATGGACCTTAGAAGCAAAGAAATCATTTTAACTGGTAAAACAAGCATTAACCAAAACACCAGTTCTTATAAGTCGTAACTTTACAAAATATTTTTTCATTTTTTCATTTGCATCAGAACATACAGTGGCTGCTGTCCTATTGTAGAAAAATCTAAAGGGACAAGAGCAGCTAATTGAATTCTTTAGTAAGGCATTGAGAGATGCACCTTTGAAGTACAATATCATGGAAAAACAAGCCTTTTCCTTAGTCAAAGCCTTAAAAGACTTCAGATTTTACATTTTACACTCCCACATAATTGCATTTGTGCCAAACTCAGTTGTAAAAGACATCCTAACACAGGACCCAGATGGAAAAAGAGGAAAGTGGATAGCTGTGATACTTGAATATGATTTAGAAATCAAGCCCACTAAACTCATAAAAGGCCAAGGACTAGCAAGATTAATGGCTGAATCTAATTTTGAAGCTCTTGATATAAACATGATAAATGCATTAGATGAACATGAGGAATTGTCAATTCCCATTGTTGAAAATCATTTTATGAATTCCTCCTAGTATGCTGATATTTTATATGTTTTGCTCAATTTGAATACGCCTCCTTATTTGTCTAAAACAAAGGCAAGATTTTTAAAGTTAAAAGCTGTTAACTACTGCATTTTAGATAAATGTCTATATTGGAAAAATGCTAGTGGGTTATTGCTTAAATGTTTGCCTGAGAATAATGCAGATAAGATCAAGCATGAGTTCCATGAAGGAGAATGTGGAGGCCACCTCTATTGGAAGACAACTGCCAACAAAATCCTTAGAGTTGGTTACTATTGGTCCACCTTCTTTCAATATTTCCATAAGATGATTATTTCCTGTCATAAATGCCAACTTTTTGAAGGCAAAAGAAAGTTGCTTCTCTTACCTTTGCATCCCATCACTGTTGAAGCTCCTTTTCAACAGTGGGGTCTAGACTTCATTGGTGAAATCCATCCACCCTCATCTGCCCAACATAGATGGATTCTCACTACAACAGACTAATTTACCAAATGGACAGAAGCCATCCCTTCTAGGCAAGCCAATGACTCTGTCATCACAAAATTCCTTGAAAATAATATCCTCTCTAGATTTGGCTGTCCTAGGAAGATTATTACTGACAATGCTGCTGCATTTGGATCCAAAAAGATGGTTGAATTCTGTCACAAATATCATATTACATTGGGAAATTCTACTGCTTATTACCCTCAAGGTAATGGGCTGGTAGAATCCTCAAATAAGAGTTTGGTAAACATAATCAAGAAGTTGCTGGAGGACAATAAGAAATCATGGCATACAAAGCTAGTACATGCACTTTGGGCTGATAGATTAACACTTAAAAAATCAATTGGAATGTCACCCTATCAGCTTGTTTATGGAATAGATGCAATTTTTTCAACCAGCCTAGGTGTGCCAGTCATAAAGCTGATCTAAGAAGTACAATCTGAAGACAAAGAAATGATCATAAGAATTAATCAGACTATACATCTTCAAAAAACCAGAGAGGAGGTCTACAACAAAGCATTACAAAAGTAAGAAAGCATCAAGAAGTTGTTTGATAGAAGGACAAAAGCCAGTGATTTCAACATTGGTGACAAAGTTTTAAAGTGGGATTCAAGGAGAGAAGATAAGGGCAAGCATGGGAAATTTGATAACTTATGGCTTGGCCCTTATCTCATTCATTCTACTGCTGGTAACAATGCTATTTCTTGAAAGAATTGAATGGAGCCGAACTTTTTGGGGGTCCTGTCAATGGCAGGATGCTCAAACATTATTTTTCTTGACCATATCAGTTTGAAAGCCTTTTTTATTTTTTCTTCATTGTGAATATAATATCCATCATTGCATTCAAAGTTAGAATATGAAAAAATACAAAAACAATAGAAAAGAAAAGAGGGCAGATTGTAAAAACAAGAAAGGTACAGCCCCGTACCAAAAAAGAGAAACAAAGTCTGAAAGTGTGCAAGCTTAAATGCCACTCCTAAGAAACACACTCCTAGTTATTCATACAGCCTAATCATGACTAATTAGTTTTCAATTTACTGTTGATAGGTTAGTGAAATAGATTTGTCAAACAACTTAATCTTGGCTTATCAATTAGGTAGATTAGGATAGAAGAGAAAAGGTTCAAACAAGCTCAAAATTTGAACCTATGAAATTCAAAAGAAGAATGGCTCTAATCAAATCAAATCTTGAGCCAAAGATAGAAAATAAACTGGTTCTAATATGCCCAAAACTTGAACTAGAAAACAAAGAGAAAACAGCTCAAACAAGCTTAAAAACAGAGCTGAAGAAAAGTGAAGGATGTTTATTAGTTTTCAGATTTTAAGCCTTCACCATTTTGTTTTAATTTTCTGAAAATTTTAGTCTATGTGCAGCTTGTTTTTATGCCATAGATTAGCAACAAGTTAGACTGTTCAATCCTGGTTTGTTTTCTTTTAAATTTCTTGTCTTAGAAACTAGAGAGTAAAATTTGTTAGACAGTCTAATCCTGAAAGATAGTAATTAGTTAGAGAAGCTTATGAACTCAACTGCTTAATACGAGTTCATGGAGAAATAAGGTTAGAAATAGACTAGTTTTTATGCTTTCAAAAGAATAAAATGTTTGTAAAAAGAGTTTTCCAATCCAAATGCACTCTGAAAGAAGAAAAGTTTTTAGATCATTAGGATTGGGTAGGTATAAATCTTGTTTTGATAGAATCCCATTGTTTTTTAATGGCTGCTAACATTGACAGAGCAAAAGAAGATCAGAAAAGGTAAATAAAGTTGCAGCCCAATGGATGAGGCATTGATCAAATTCCAGAGAATATTTGTCTGAGGTTCTTGACACCTCCAAGGAGCTGCCATCCCAAGTTGGAGCCGCTGTTAGCTACCTATAAAATTTTTCATATCAAATGGTGGCTAAAATTATTTTTTAGCCTTCAAGAAACAATTCATGTCCCAAATTGTGATTTCTTGAAGTCTGGTGATGATCTTTACCCTCTGAGATAATCTTCACTGTTGTTTCCCTCTTTATCCTAAAAAATCCTACTGTTACCAAGAGAAAGATTGTGTAAAAACTCCCCCTTTCACTGGTTTTTATCCTTTTTTCATAAAAAACTTTATTTTCACTTTTTAAACCTCCATTCCCCTTCAAAAACCTCCAAAAATCCCTTTAAACCTGTGAAAATTCCTTTTGTAGGTTTGAAAACCCCTTTTTCCCCTTCTACCGAAAGCCAAAAAAAAAAAAAAAAGAGAGCCTTGAAAAACCTTCATTTTGGCCTAAAAAACCCATTTTTCTATTAAGGCCTTAAGCCCCTTTAGCCTTAGCCCCAGCTCCTTTTCTCCGCATAAGACTCGGAGCTGTAACCCGAAGTTAAACCCCCATCGTGCAATTGCAATCAGGTTATTATATTTTCCTTGTTACCTTTTACTTTCAAAAAACTCTGATGCGATTAAGCCCTTTTCTTTTAACAACCCCCTCGCCTTCTTCACAAAACCATAGCCCCAAAATCGAGCGCTAAAGGCCTTAAAACTCTTTCCCGAACCTTACTTTCCTTTGTATTCCAAAAAAACCCGACAGTTCAAAGTTTCAATGAATATTGACCGTCAATCTAAACCGATCAACAGTCATCGGACAAAATCACATCGCAAATCCTTATCGCATCGCAAATATTCATTTGACGCATTTTTATGGTTCATTGCCTCTCGCCGATGTGATCCTGCGATCATTTCTCCACCGTTGATCCGATCCATTAAAGCCTAGATCCAACGGTCCATATCGCTCCCTTCTTCGAACCCGCCGTTCCACCTTTCGCCTTTATGATTAAATCTCCATCGTCGACCTAGTTTTTAGATCGACGACTCTCACTCCATCGGCTAATCACAATCGCAAGTTCTTCCCATCGCAAAATTGCAAGCCCCTTTTTCTTGTTCTGATGCGACCCCTCCGATTTAATCTCAGCCGTCGAAATCCACAAGAACCAATGGTTGAGATTCAATCGCACTCCTCCCTTCGCCTTCCGCTGATGTCTTCCGTGAATTAATCCTGACCGTTGATATCTCGAACCGATCCAATGGCCAGTGCTTAATCGCATATCGCAAGTTCAAAAGCCCCGGTGCTTTCGTCTCTTTCTTTTTCTCCGATGCGATTTAATCCTGACCGTCCATTTTGCCAGATCCAATGGCCAGCATTGCATTGCATCCCACCCTTATTTTACATAAACCTCCACCGTATTGACCTCCAATTTAATCTCCATCGTCGATCTCTCTTCATATTGGACAGCCCATGTCGCATCGCTCCATCGCATCGGCAAAAAACAAAAGACTTAGCCCCGTGCCTTATTTCCTCCGATTACCGATTCCCGATTTAATCTCCGCCATTGATCTATATCATGATCTGACGATCCTCATTTAACCCGCCGATCTCCTCCTCCATACTCTTGGTCCTCTTTTCCCCTCATTTTCACTGTTTTCCTATGTATTTTCCCATATGTAAAGTTTTACATTTTTACATTGGAAACTATGTTATGCGCATAAATCAGTTTAAACCTTGGTTTTTATAAAGTATTGCGCCTTTCTTTACCATGGGCTCCACTTAATTCTTTACCCCGCAGCTTTTCACCCATCGCGCTCAACTCGCGCCATTGGATCTTCTACCCATCATCCAAAGGCCCAAACTGCATATCGCGTAATTTTTGCTCTTGAACGTTAACACCAAAAAATTACGCGATATAAGCAGTTTTGAAAAGACATGCGTCAACAGGTTTGTGATATCGCGTTTTTTATGGGAAAATTTTGAAACCACCTCAGAGCTGCACGAAAACCATTCCGGTTTTCTGCCAAACCACCTTTCCCCATTACATTACATCTTCTTATTTAATCTCCACCGTTTGTTCTTTTAATCTGACGGCTCTTCTACAACTTCACCACCAAGTCATTCACCCTTTCCCCTTTGCTCCCGAAAGCTTTATCACGAAATCTTAACCATCCATCATCTAGATCGGACGGTCCCAGTTTAACTTTCCCTCCCATTTCATTTTCTCCCCTCCATCTGGACTCCCAATCAATCTCTGCCGTTGGATGTCCTAATCTAACGATTCTCGTTTAAAGTTGTGCCCAAATTTCATTTAAGCCCTTTTTTCATTTCCGATAAAGGTTTTCTCCCATTTTTATTACAATTTCCTCCATTCTGCTATAATATTACCCCCTTCGCACTTAATCTGGTCCTCATTTTCATCCGACCGCCTCCCCATCAACCCCAGCAAGTGATCTTGACCATTGGTTGATTTCATCCAACGGCTATGATATATTATCGCGTCCAAAGCAGTTTAATCCTATCCTCGCACGATTTTTTATAAATTTTGTTTGTTTTTGCAGGCTTTAAAGGTTTCTCCACAGTTTTAAAAGGAAATCGAGGGCTGGGGATGACGATCCCTCGGACCACTATTCATGAAGAAGATCAATATGCAGGGTTCACATCATGATTTATTCGTGCCTCATGAGCATTGATAACATTATAAAACCCTCTGCACACCTGCAAAAACAACAAAAACACAGTGAACCTTAATTATACAGAGAGTATCAGTATCGAAGGGTGAGATCAAAGTAGAAATCAATGTTTAAAGGTTATAAACATAGTTTTGAGGGATTTAAGCATAAATTCGACTATCAAAAGCCTAATCGACATAGTTAAAGACAATATGAAGACCCGAAGACAAATATTAAGCCTAATCAGGCCTGAAACACAGGTAAAAAGAAAATTAACAGTGTTTTAGGTTAAAACAAAGAAGATCTATCAATCTGAGAAGCCTCCACTGCCACATCAGAGGCAAATTGAATCCTCTCTAGCTACCAAAGTGCCACCTACATCCCTCAATAAATCAAAAGAAGGCAGATTTATTGCCTCAGTCAGTGATATTTTTCCTAAAAGACAACCAGAGTTATTGCTAACTCACCTCAAGAGTTTTTAAGTCAACAAAATCTGCCCAACATGCTTAATACTTAATGAAAATCAATTAATACAAAGGAAATATCAGAAAGCTTCTCCATTGAGCCCCTCAAAGGCTGAGAAGCATTAAAATATATTAATTGAGCCTAGAGATCTTTTCTCTCATCCCACCTCCTCATTTCTTCTATAAATACTTCTGTAGAAGATGAGATGAAGGTTGGTCTCTGAATATCTGTTGCATGTAAATAGTTTTCTGAAGCTGCTGTAAGCTCTGTTTGTAATTGAAGATACCTAAGTTGAGATAAGAAGTTTGAAGCTGTAGAGAACCACTAGACTTCATGATTGTAACTGGTTTGAACATCAAATACAAGCTGATTTATGGGATCCTGGTCTATGTCAACGGTGATGTGTTTCTTATTATAAATTGTTATTTTCTTTTTGTTTCCATTCTGTCCACTTTCTCTGATAAAGAACAACAAATATAGAGCTAGGGTTTACTCTTACAAGTACCCTAATCTCACTGATAATATTTATCTTTATGTCTTCCTCCAATTGTGTATTTAAGAATGATTTAATACAGTCCGAGAATTTAAGGAATGTTGGTGAGCCCATGTCTTACTGTCTAAACTTCAAACATTGTTCTTGAATGTTATTTTCAGTTTATGCTAAGTAGAGTTGAACTAGGGAAGTATATGGTTAGCCCTGTCCTCTAGTTTATCTCCAAAGGTTGTCTAAAAGTTTCCCTAAGAGTATGTTGAAAGCAGGCTAGATTCAAAGTCCTTACCTGATCTTAGAATTTCTTTGTTTATCTTAAATGTTGTCTTGAAAAGTTTGCTAATTAAAGAATGAACTAGGGAAGTCTATGGTTAGCCCTGTCCTCTAGTTTCTTCTCCAATAGTTTCTTTGAAAAGTTTCCCTTTGAATATGCTGAAAGCAGGATAGGTTCAAATTCCTTACTTGATCTTAAGCTATTCTATGTGTTTTAAATGTTTTCTATTGAAAGTGCATCAAAAGAAAGCTAGTTTCAAAGTACTTACTTGATCTTAGATTACTTTTATGTATTTCCTTAAGTGCATGCCAAAAGTAGGATAGTTTCAAAGTACTTACGTGATCTTAGGCTTCTCTTTGTTCTTCATCTGTTTAATCTTCATTTCTTATTGTTTTCATTCCATAAAATCAACTTAAAGAGATCCTTTGAAATAGATGACTTGCCTCATGGACCACTCTTGAACCTTGCTGTTTTAATTAAATCCTATTATGACTCCATAGCCCAATGGATTGAAGCTGATCCTAGCCTATCTTATTAGCTGAATCATTCTTTCATTTTCATACACCTTCACCCTTTATTTAGACTTCCTTCACCTTCATATATATTTCCCAACCAAAACAAACAAAAACCTTGTTCTTCATAACTAGCCTAATATCACACCTAAAAACCTTAAAGATAGATCAATCTTTACACTTATAGAGAGATCCCTCTCTGGATTCAGGAGGGCTAGATCCTAGAATCCCAAAGTGGTTCATAATGTTGTCTTTGCAGCTTTAGTCTTTCCAATCTGCTAAAATTACTGGGACCTAACAGAACCGTTCAATAAATGGCAAGGACAATGCTACTAGCAGCTAACTTGCAACCAATTTTTTGGAGAGAAGCAGTCGAGACGACAGTTTATACCTTAAAGTGAACCCAACTAAGATGAAATAATGAAAAGAATCCTTATGAATTATGGAAAGGAAGACCTGCTTTAGTAAAATATTTCAAGATTTTTGGAAGCAAATTCTTCATAAAGATCAATGACGACTCACCAGGAAAATTTGATTCTCGGGTTGACGAAGGAAAATTTCTTGGATATTCTAGTAGGATCAAAGCTTACAAATGTTACAACAATCGCCTATGATGTTAGTGTCAGTTTTTGCATCATGCCATAAATGATCAAAAATATTCTTTTCATATCATATTAGGGTCTCATTTAGAAATCGTTATCATTCCATTAGGTTTTCATTCAAAAATTTAGTCAATGATGGTAGCCCTAGCCCAAAAAAATCACTCTTCCTTAAATTTTATTACTTGTTGGCATATTTGTATACCTTGTTGATTGTACATCATCTATCATGAGGTCTAAGTCATCATGTCATCATATCAGTCATGTCATCATGGAATTAGGTCAGTCAAGGTTTCATTAGGTCATTAGGGTTTCCAAGGTCCAAATAAAATTTCATATCCATTGCATAAGACCAGCAAGTAAAGGGTGATCCTGTTTCAGGAAATGATACCCTAAAGGTCTTGGGTTGATAAACTTCATAGATCAGAGGCATGTCATCACAAGAAGGACTCTCTAAACCAAATTTTATGCTAATAACTAGAAACTACAAGTTTCAGAACTTACCGGGATATCCCTCAGTTGAAGTAGATCCCGCGGGGTGAAAACCCCCTGCAACACTTTGTGCTCCAAAATATATAGACCAGCGAAGAACGAACACAAAATCCTAGTTGTACACCATATATATGTTCTAGATGTTAGTGGGAATCATGTATAACATCATAAAAACAATA